>CM055640.1:47804541-48014541 GCA_029378325.1 Elaeagnus macrophylla | reverse complement strand
TGGTACACCTCAGTTCAATAATTTTTTCAAATTTACACTTAAGTTTGATTTCTTAAAAAAAAAAATTGTCAATTTCTTTCCACATTTCTCATGTGACTTGGTAAAAGGGTATAATTTTGAGATTTCAAATTTTCTTTTTTGCTAAAATAATTTACAAAAATAAAATCAATTTTTGAGACAAAAAAATGACACAAAATTTAATTTTTTTACCTTTTAAAAAATAAAAACCAATTTGTTTATGAGAATCATGTGCTAATAAATTGACAAATTTTTGAAAAAATCAAGTTTAAGTGTACATATTAAAAAGTTAATAAATTTAAGATATACTACTTGAAAGAAAATTGATTAAAGTGTACATTTTGAAAAAGTAAAAGACTAATAGATTGACAAATACATTATTATTGGTCTCTAGATTCAAACCCTATTTAAATTTGTTAATCAAATTTTAAAATTAAATAGTGCTTAATTCTTTTTGGGGTCAAATTAAATAGTGCTTAATTGGGGTGGTTAATTTAATGATAGAAAATTTTACGGCCCAATAATTAAACGAATTGCTTATTATGGTTTTAAAAATCGATATATCGCCGGTAATACCAATATTGAGATTATTTGATATGGATATGACTATGAAATAACATTTTAACTAAAATATCAAGATATTAATGAATATTCATGATATAAATTAATATATCGATTAATATAGTGTAATTTTTGCAAAAATATAAAAATTTTCGATTTTTTCGTGCATAATATTCATGATATAAATAAATGACAAATGGAAGAAAATATAGTGATAAGCATGATAGTGCAAGGAGAGATGATAATGATGATGAGAGAGATGGAGCTAGCTCTAGAGAAAATGGACCGTTAAATCTATTCAATTGTAAAGCTAACTATACCAAACACATAAGATGAAGACTATAGATGTGGAGCTGCCAAGCCAGACATAATTGCTAATGGAAAGGAATGCACAAGAAGAAATCATGGAGGATACGATGATCACATGCCAGAATCCTCATATTATAACTACAATTTTATTTTTAATGAGCATTAATGCGAATGAAAGTGATCTCTAAAGTAGCATGAATGCACCTAATGCTTATGAAATTTTGATAATGCTCCAAAACAATTTGCAAATTATTAAGTTAATCACAATTTTTTATTCATACAGAAATAATATAGCATAATCTTTTAATTTCTTAAAATCCAAACACCTTATTTTTACTCAAGGTACTCTTTTATTTAACATATAGTTATTAATTTATTGAAAAAATTGTTATATTAGATGCATGTTATTTAATTTTTTTTATATTAAGTTATTATTTAAAATTTTAATATTTTAAAATAATTTTTCATATTTTAATTTTACATGAATTTATGTATAATTATCCTCAATATTTTAGTAAAATTAAATTATCTATATATCGGTAAATACCATATTTTAATCCATGCTTATTAGGTATTACTCAAATTTATCCCTTTGACTTTTCAGTTAAATTTAATTTGAACTTGTAAAACGTATCATTATGCACTATCCCAAACGCAAACGATAAATATACTGCTTTAGTTATAGTAACATGTTACGCTAAAGAGAATAATTCTTCAAAAAATAATTATTATTTTTTAGAAAATAGGCTCAAATAATTTTTTATTTAACAAAATTTTAATATACACCCCTTTCACTTGAATTTTATTTGAAATAATAATTAGTAAAAAAAATTTGAAAAATTTCAAAAATCTAAATTAAATCTTAAAGAAGGTGACGGATTTAAAGAATTATGATTCTAAAAAATAGGAAAAATATTTTATAGAAAATATATAATTTATTATGGAATAAGTAACAAAGAAATAAGTATTATCATAATGGATGCAAAATGAAGATTTAACATACCATTAATTGACAAAAAAATAATTATGGATAAATTATAAAAAAATCCTACAAAAAGATAAAGAAAATATTGGATATATTCATCCAGGAGGAATACAAATTATAATAAAAGCACACTCTAGGAAGTAATAGATACACCCATAAAACTAGCGTTATTAGATTAAACGATAATAAATACAAAATATGCTCTATTATGAATGGTCCATTAAAACTTAGGATATTATAAATTAAAATTTACAACATATCCTAAATTTGCTGTTCATATTCATAATAAAAACTTAAACAAAGTATTAAACCTAACCTATAAATTTGAAAGAGGAAATCATTCATTCTCAATACATTATATAGTAGGATATTCAGTAACTAATAGTCATAACAATTCAATATAAGAACAAAATGAATTTATAGAAATAGAAAAAATATGGAAGAAAAAGTAATGTTTCAATAATTAAGTTTATAGATAACCAAGCAAAGATTAGCAAACATGTTGGAAACAACAAAAAGAATTAAAAGAATTAAAACAAGAGATTAAAGAAATCAAAAATTTATTAATCCATGAAATAATAGAAGATTAAGGAATGTTAAAATCTAAATTACATGAAATAGAATTAGAAGGAAATGGAAATATAAATAAAAGTATAAAAACCATAATGAAAGCATTGATTATTTTAGCTGAATAAATAGATACAACATGCAAATAAAATACCAAATATTTACAATATTTAAATGGAATGCAAAAAGAAATCTTCGAAGAAATGAAAGAATACAATTATATTAAAAAATTACAACTAGACATGTAGAATTAAGAAGAGATATAATAATATACCAAAAGAAAATAGATGAAGATTTGATCCATTAAAAGGATTAAAAGAACCTCCTAAATAATCTGATTTATAAATACCTAAGAATGATAAGAGAAAATATGAACAAAAATTCAAAGCTAAAGAAAAATATATAATTACAGTTTAATGAATACAGGAAATAGTAGTTAGAAGAACAATTCATGAATTCTGAAAATAAAGATATAGGAAAATTAATCAATCTATTAACTTACCAAGAATTCATATGGAACCTATATTATCAACCCTACAAAAAGGATAAATATCTTATCCACACAGAGAAGAAAAAAATAAAAAAAAATACAAGAAGAACCTGAACATTTTAATAGGAGAATACAACAACCTAAAATAGAAGAATGATTATATTGGGGTATTAGAGGTAGTATTCTACCAAAATTTAGACCGCATGAAAACTATAAAACAAATGTTTTAGATTTAGATTGCATAAGAGAAGAAAGAAAGCCTAGTTGAATAGGCTAGTGGAATGAGTGTAATCATACAAACTTCTACAACCACACAAACAAACCCCTCAACTTGTAGGGTATTAGTAGCTCATAAAATGACAATAAATGTAAAAATTTGGTTTGAAAATTTAAAAGAACGACAACATTTAGTAATACAAGAAAATGCACTATAAAAATAAAATACTTAAATACTATGATAAAATATATATATAAGGAATTCATTGGAGAAGACAAAGGTAACTACGAACATTATTGAATATAGTGAAAACGAAATAAATGAAGCTAAGTGGCATTTAACAAACATGAAAATATGTTATATGTATTTTATAGATTCTTTTATGTGAGAATATAAAATGTACTATCATAAATTACCACCTTCTATACAAGAAACTTGTAATGAAATTTTTTTCAAAAATTACCTAGAACATTGCATAAAACTATAATAAAAGAATGGAATAATAGGAATAGGAATAGGAAAATCATACCTGATACATTAGGATAAAGAATAAGAAGTCTTAAAAGTTGGATAATAGTAAAACACCAATAAAGGAATTTAAACATGTAAAAAGAAATGATACAATCAGTTGTGATTCAAAAAAAAAATTAAATGCTAGAAAAATATGGCTGTAACATAAGACCTTACAATAAATATAAGAATCATAAAAAAATTTAGAAAGTTTAGAAAATATAAATTTAGAAAACAAAATTTTTAAAAGTATAAAAGAAGACATAATAAAGAATCTTATAAACAAAAATATTTTAGAAGAAAAAAATACAATACATCAAAAAAGAAAAATTATTTTTCATCAGGAAAAAAGAAATGTAGATGTTGGATATGTAAGGAAGAATGACATTATGCAAATGAATGTCCTAATAAACTTCAACCTAAGAAAATTTTTTAAAAAGAATTCCCTCAAAAAGCAAAAATCTTATAATTAACTTTTAAGATGGAACTAGAACTAATAGATGAATTTGATATAGAAAATACATCAGTATCTATTTATTAGAAGAAATAACAAATCAGAAACATCGGATTCGGATTCTAATTCTAATTTTGATTGTGATTGATGGATGAATTATTAAGTATAACAAATCCAAACAGTACATATATAAGAATATGATTAAAATTTAAAAGATATAAAAATTATCATTTACATGTATATATTAACACAAGTATAGTACATATGTAGCCAGTAAATATGTATTTTTAGAAGAATGTTGGAAACCAACCCCAAAGAAATTAATAGTGAGAATGACAAATAATACTACCATAAATCTAAATAAAGATTTAAAATATATAGATATATTAATAGGAGAAGAAATCTTTCACATTTCTACAATCACTACTACAAATTTGGCTTTATAGTACGGTCATTGGCCGTCCTATAAGAGTGGCCGTCCTATAAAGTCCCGTCCTAAAAGAATCGAAAAAAATAGGACGTTCATGGAGCGTCTTATAAAAAAATTTTATAGGACGGTCACTGGCCGTCCTATAAAATTCTTTTAAGACGGCCACTGACCGTCTTATAAAATTCTTTTAGGACGGCCATAAAAAAAATAAAAAAAAAATCTGGCCGTCCTAAAAGAATTTTTTTTTTTTTTTGTTCGTCAAGTACTGAAATCTATATATAATATGTACAATTTATTTTATTCTAGAAACACGAATACAATTTATGAATAATATTTTTAATTAAAGATATAACCAATTAAAAAGAAAAAAAAATTGGCGCCGCTTTCAATTTTTCTTTTCCTGCTTTAGTTTTTCAATTCCCTCTTTGTTTTAGGACTCAACCTGATAATCAAAATTCAACCCATAGATTCACAATAAGAAACTACCAAACCAAATATCATTAATACTCAACATTAAGATTGATACTCATAACAGAATGCAAAGAAAATGGCCAAAAATGGGCGAAAAAATGGCAAAGGAAAATCAAGAAAGGAGAATGATCAGAGTAAGCGAAAGGAAACAAAGAAATCAAATGTCCAACTATTTAAAGAAAAAAATAATTATTAAAGTCGAGCAAAATACAAATATCAACCCAAAGTAGAGAATATATATATATTTAAAAAAATTACCAAAGATTAGCTTAAGAATAAAACAAATAATAAGTGCATAATAAATAGTCAAAGCCTTCACATGCTACCAGTTCTGCTAGCAAAAACCAATTATTGTTGGTGGTGATATTGAAGGGAATGAGGATAAGGATGAGTGTCTTGGTGAGAAAGAGGAGGAGAGGAAGAAGGACGAGAGATTGATTTTTTTTAACTTAAAATGAGTTAGGTTCACTTGAGAGGAGAAATATATATAAGTAAAAAAAATTACACTCATTCTTTTAGGATAAACACAAAAAAAAAAAAAAAAAAAACTGAAACTATATAGGACGGCTAAAGTAACATATAGGACGGCTAATAGCCGTCCTAAAAGAATTTTTTTTAAGACGGCTAATAGCCGTCCTATAAAGTTTCGCCTAATTTTTTCCGTAATAGCCGTCCTATATTTCTTATAAGACGGTCATATACTTGAGACCGTCCTATTTGTTTCTCACTCTAAATTATAAGCCGTCCTATATTGCCCAAATTGTAATAGTGAATATACCAACAAGAAACAGGAGTTTATATTTTATTAGGAAATAACTTCTTAAACTTGTACCTAGATAAAATCAATTTAACAACTTTAAATAGTGAAACCATTTATGTGTCAAAAATAAGAAAAGATTTAACAGTTTCATCACTAACTTTTATGTCACAACATAAAAGCAAAAACATGATGAGGATATAAAATAAGAAAAAGGCACAAATAGAAAATATTTCCTTAAAAATAGAGATCAACCAAAACCATTTCTAGATGAAATACAAAAACATAAAGATTTAACAGGAATTAGAAAATTATTAAGAAAATTATGTTCAAAAAATTCATTAGATCCAAATATTAATAAGTCTAATGAAATAGCAAGCATAAAATTAAAAGATCTCTCAAAGATCATAAGACTAAAACCAATCATTTATACTTCAAAAGATAAAGAAGAATTTAAAAAATAAATTCAAGAACTTTTAGAATTAAAAGTAATCATTCACAGTAATTCACCCCATTCAAGTCTAACTTTTCTATTATAAAAAGAAGCTAAAAAACGAAGAGGAAAGAAAAGAATGGTCATAAATTTTAAAGTTTTAAATAAAGAAACAATAGATGATGGATATTTTATACCTAAAACAGAAAAATTATTATCTCTAATAAAAGGAAAAAAAATATTTTTCAAGTTTTAATTGCAAAAGTAGATTTTAGCAGATAAAACTTGATGAAAAAACTCAAAAATTAACAGTATTTTGTTGCCCACAAGGATAATTCTAATAAACAGTTATTCTATTTGGGTTAAAACAAGCATCAGGTATCTTCCAAAGATACATAGATAATATATTTAAGAAATTTCATAAATTGCGTCTATATAGATAATATTTTAGTATTCAACAACAATCTATAAAAATATTATATAGATGTAATAAACATACTATAAGAATGTCAAAAATAGGAATAATCATATCAAGAAAGAAAACAATAATTGCTCAAGGAAAGATAAAATATTTAAGACTTGAGATAGAAAATGAAAAATACCATTTACAACATCCTATCTTAAATAATATACAAAAAAAAATTAAGTACTACACAAGATAAAGCTCATCTTCAAAATTTTAGGATGTTTGACATATGCTGAAGCATACATCAAAAAATTAGTAGAAATGAGAAAATCATTACAAATAAAGCTTAAAAAAGACTATGCTTGAAATTAGACTGAGGAAGATACTAAATACATGGATAAGATAAAATCACAAGTTACAAACTTGCCCACCTTATTTCATCCAGAACTAGATGATTAAATGATCATAGAAACATATGCTTCTCATGAATATTGGGGACCAGTATTAAAAGCATGAACAGATAATAAAGATGAATATCTTTGTAGATTTACTTCGGGATCATTTCAGGGCTCCGAATTAAATTATCATAATAATGAAAAATAATATTTAAAAGTTAAAAAAGCAATAAAGAAATTTTTCATTTATGTCATTAGTACCAAATTTATTGTTAGAACAGACAATAAAAATTTTAGATATTTTTTAAGAACTAACATAGCAGGTGAATATAAGCAAGGAAAATTCATTAGATGGCAAAAATGGTTTAACCATTATAAATTTGATATAGAACATTTACGATGAACTAAAAACAACCTAGTAGATGTAGTAACTAGAGAATTAGCACCTCTAACTATTTTTATGCTCGCAGGAAGGAAAAAGCTTGTAATCAAAATCAAGATAAAAGAAAAGGAGATAAAAATCATTTGAAAATAGCTCGAGCTATTATACCTCAAGAAATCTCTTATGGAGACAGGAAATAAACAAGAATACTTTAATTACTCAAAAAAACTCTTTAATTCTAAAGAGGAATCCTCATAAAAAATTCAATCTAAAGAAGGTAAAACTTCTAAGGAAGAATACAAAATAAAATAGAAGAACCTAACAGTTCAAAAGAAAATAAAATCTCTAAAATAAAAAGAAAAAGCACAATTGGGCTGATGAAGCAAAAAAAGAACATAAAAAGACTTATGTAGTCTACAATGATCCAAAACCAAGAATCTACAACAATTAGGCAAAAGAAAGTACAGTTATTCTTGGATTTAGTGGAGTCACTCACAGACTTCACTAGTAGAATAGAAGCAAAAGGTAGTTATGCCAATTATAAAACACCAAAATTAATAACTCCAAAATAAATTATAAAAAATTACTCTACAACAACAACCAACAAGGAGATAGTAAGACCACCAATTTTTTTCAAAGAGACATCCTTAGAAATACATCAAAAATTGATGAAGAAAATGATCAGTACAAGAATCTCAATAAAACACAATGGTTGTCTCTACAATTTAGCCATAAAATCTACCCAAGAATATATAGAAGATATGAAATTTTACACCACAGAAAAAGAATATCCTATAGGTAGTAAATTTAATATTCTTGAATGAGCAAATCTAATTTTTGTATATAGAGTTTACCATGCAGGTTTAATTGAAAATCTCTATCCATGATTTAATTTATGTGAATTGAATTATTTTCTTGAAAATTTCAAGAAAGCCATTAAGAATTTCAGGAAAAAGATTAGGAGATAAGCCTGTTTATCTTAAATTTTTTAGTTCATTAATTGACTGGAATAAGGAAGGTTGTATCAGTCCTTATCAAATTAGGGATTGCCAACATCAATAGAGAAGTTTCCAAGCCAAGAGCACTTGCAGAGAAGGAATTCAACACAGAAGAACTCTGTGTATTAAGAGGACAAATGTTATATCAAATTTACTATGAAAGCAAGAAGATTCAAAATTCTACTAAAATCAAAGTAAATTACTCAACTAATAAAGTCATCATTATTTTTCATAGTAATATAGCTCTCATCGATGAAGATGGTAAAAAAATTAGCAAATTTGAAGCAAATTTCAACATCAACAACATGAAGATTTGTCAAGAAACAAGAAAGGTTTTTGCTTCTATGCCAAAAAAATCACCAAGGATCACAAATGTATTTTTTGCATCAAGGATCGAAAAGATAAAGATACCTCATCATCTTGATCATCAAAACTGTTGGCAGAAAATGACTAAAGGAGGACCGTCGGTAGAAAACAACAAAGAAAAATAAAAAGGTAGAACCCACATCTTTAGTCAGCATCAGATGCCAAGGAAAAGGAATGGCTAAAAATAAAAGCCAAAAATAGTAAAAGCAGATGAATTATTGAAATAGTGACTCTTTATTTTATAAAAAGAGATTTCTTATGTTATAAAAGAAACCCTTATTTCTATTTAAAAACACAGGACAAACAGAGAGAGCATAGGGCTTAGGAATAGAAAGCTTAAGTCAGTCATCTCCACTCTATATATAACCTAATAATTACGTATCTTTAAGAAATGAGCAGCTAAGAAAGAAAAATGATGTAAAAATTATTTTTTAATTATAAAAATATATGATTTAAACATAACAGGGATTATTTTTGTTATTATAAATTTTGAAGGGTGCTAATTTTGTTATTTTTTTCTAATTTATTTTTATGGGATATTCCTAATTTGAGAAAATATTATGCATCACTTACATACACACTAAGAATGTCAACGGGGTAAAATGGGGTAGGGTGTAATAAAATCTGAAATCGAACCTGAATTAGTGACCTATAATCGAAACTGAATCCAAAACTATTAGGTTTCAATTTAGGAAATCCTCATTGGGTTACGAATACCCGTTCGGAGCTCCCAAACCTGAATTGCATTACTTTTTTTTTCTAATTTAAATTAGTCAAAATACATTAATTCCAATAAGATAACTTGTTTAAATTAAAAAAAAAATCAAAATATTACATGATTTATATTTAAACGTATCGTTAATTTATATTATTAATAATTTTAATAGAATTGTGTATTCAATATTTAACATAATACTAAAATTCTAAATCATAAATATCTAAATAAAAAATACTTAAATAACTTCCTAATACATCAAAAGAAAAGGCTCATAGTACTAGTTAAGTCATATAAACCAAATAATTTAACTTAAATTAACAAGTTTAAATTATAAAACATATAAGTACTAGTTCTGTTAGGTTTTTTTATTTTTGCTACAACAATTTTGCTAGTCTTTTAATTCTTTTTGTTCTTTAAAATAAAACTAAGGTAATTTAATATTAAGATTGTAGTCATGTGGTTTAATACGCTATAGAAAAAGTACATTTAATTTGGATAATAAATATATTAAGACATAACTAATAAATATATCTTAGAAGTATCTCATTGGTAAATTTTAATGTTAAATAATTGTATATATATATCAAGTAACTGGGTTCGATTTCCATAGTTTGCATATATACTTTTTATATATTGAAATTATTTTAAATATTAATGTAATTAGGTTTTCGAGAACGGGGGAATCTATACCACTACCACTGCAAAATCGAAATTATTAATAGAATATTATTCAAAATCGAAATTCGAATAGAAAATAACCCATTTGAAACCAAAATTGGTCAGTTAACTCCCGTAGATAACCAACCCAACATGTACAATTGACATTCCTAATACCCACCCACGGGTGGAGCTTCTTAAGGGCTGGATTAATCTATAGCCTTGGCCAACCTTTTTACATAAAATCAATTAAATGTATATTTTAAGGATTAAATAAATATTTATTTATAGTAATATATTGTGTCTAATTTTTATGTATATATTTTAATATATATTAAAAATATTTAATAAATATATGGATAAAAATTACATCAATTATAAATAAAGTGGTTAAATATATACTCATTTTTTCATATATTTGATAACTATTAGTAACAAAAATAAAATTGTATACATATATTATGTAAAAATTCTTATTAAATGTGATAATTCAAAAATAAAGTTTAAATTTTTGGCTTTAAACTGAACATTATAAAAATAAAATTAAAAAAGAAGTATCCGATAAGTTTCAAACTAAATCTTTTAAGTTTGAATGTTTCTCATATTTTATTTCAAGTCAAATTTTAACTTTATCTAATATTATATTATTTGACATTTTATTTTAATAATCTTTTAGAATTTATTTGAAACTTTTTATATAAATTTTATTATTTTCATTATTATAAGTGAGTCTTATATTATTTATCAACATATATTTTTAAGTATAATTTCAAAGCTTAAAACTCTAAATCATATTTTACTTTTTACATTTTCATATATTTCTTTTAGTTTTAGTTTTAGTTTTAGTTTTAACAACTATAAATTTTGATGTGTTTGATTGAGCTTCCTATTTACTTAGATTTTTTAATTAATAAATTTATTTTATACAGGAATAATATTAATATTTATTAATTTATTATATTTTTGTTTAATTTTTCTTATAAGTTAATTATAATGTGTTAACTCTATATTTTTTTAGTGATAATTATATGTCTCTATTATAATATGACCTGAAAAATTCAGTGTTAGATTTAGTATAGTTTACCGTAACTCCTTCTAATTTTCTACTTTTTATAAAAAAATTAGATAACTATAATGTATTAACTCTATATTTTTAAGTGTTAATTCTATGTCTCTATTATAATATGACATGAAAAATTCAGTATTGAATTGAGTATAGTCTACCATAGTTCCTATTAATTTTCTACTTTGTATAAAAAAAAAATTAAATTTTAGCTCTCCTAAAAGATAATTTTGGCTCCACCCATGTTCTCATCTTATCTTGCACTTTTATATTTTGTAATAATTTATAATATAAAAATAAAAAATAAAGATAAATTTATTCCATCACATATTAATTGTACTTATTGCAAGTTATAATCTATGGCTTAGGCATGAGAAACTTTAGTACAAGTCATGCCAATAGATGATATGAATAATTTATCCACCGATTATTATATATAAATATATTTATTTATACATAGAAGGTCTCATTTTATATATATATTAATTATATCTTTTTAACATAGCAGAGCACATATTCATGTACCTAACTTATAAAAATAAATTTTGCTAAGAAGTAATTAATAATGAAGTTGGCCTCTCACGATTTCATATTGTTACTTCAAAACTATTAATATAAAATTAATGTACTTTGCTCTTTGATATCCTTTTGGGACTGCTTTACCAAGAACTAAGGATTCTCTCTATTTATATGAAAACCAAATCTCTTACAGATTTGCCCAAACAAGTACAATAATTAAGCAGAGAAACCATCATGTCATTAATTAATCTAAAGTTGATGAGTTGCAGAATTCAAGCTTATCTTTCTTCGATGCTTAAAGGGTTCATTTCTATTGATAAAAGAGTAGTAGCCTCAAGTCCAACAACGTTAGCAAAGGCTTATTATGTGGCAACTCAGAAGTGCTTATCAGTTCTAAAGGGTTAAGAGATCGTTATAGAGATTTTAACTACTCGATCGGCAAGTCTCGTTCTTGGCTCTAAATTAATATCGTATATTTAGCTTCCCTTTTTATTTTATTTTCCTTTTTATCATTTCAATATTATTGTTGTATTTTTATGAAGTAAATCAGGGGAATCATGGATGATATTCCCCCATTTGAATGATGTTTTATGCTATGTATATTAAAAGAGTGGTGGTCATGTCCTTTTTTTTACGTTATGTATGTTAGACAGTATTTAACACCATAATTGTTAATTTTTTTTTATACTCATATATTTAATTGTAAAATTATACCGTATTGTGTGATATAAAAATAATACATTTACGTATAAATTTTGTATTATATAATAGGACTGTGGATTTAAACTGGTCTAAAAACTTAACTTATAATAAAAATATTTTTTATTTTTAAATTGAATAAAAATATAAAAATAAATTAAATATTAATTTTTAAAAAAATTATAATAAAATTATTTTTATATGTAATAAAATTACATAAAATAAATTACATACTATTTTAGATATAAATTATTTTATTAAAATATTTATCTATCAATTTTATCTGACTATATTATACATGTTGTCAGCAAATATTGGACAAATCAATTACAATACAATTTAATAAATTTCAGTCCAATAATTATACTTAACTTGTTCAATATAGTGTATCAAAGTTAAGCTTCATGAGTTTTTTAAAGAATTATTTTAATTAGTAGTTATTTTCTATTGTCTCCCTTCCATACATATATATCCTTTTGTAAATGGTTTCAAAAAATACGGATTAAAGGTTTTAGTGGTTAAATGTTGTAAACTTTTCTTTTCTTTTCTTTTTTCTTTCTAAGAGAAAACACAACTTCCTTAAGACTTAATAGTAAATGGACCACTAGAGCCCTTGGTCAAAAAAAATACCTTTTATTCAAAAAGAATACATGCGCTTCTAGTTTTTTTTTTTTTTTTTTAATGCCGTATTTTGAACACCATGTTTTTGAACCACCTATTCTATTTACATGTTCATGAATTTCTTTGTTTTGAACACCACATGTTTTGAAAACTTACTTCTTTTTTAACTTATATTTACACATTCACGCCCCCGTATACAACAATAGATTCAAACACACTCCTTTTAGTTTGAAATCTTACTATGAACACAAGTTCATTAGCTCTCAGTTTTTAACCCGACTTTGAACACATGTTTTTACCCAATTTTGAACATTTCATTTTAAATAAATATTAGGTGTTGGGTAGAGTGTGATAGTGTAAAACAATCTTTGAAACTAAACTGAAACAGAAAACTAGAAATCTTATAAATTTGTAAACTTTACTTTCATTGAATGAATCAATGATTAAATACAACAGCTACTTGACTTTTTATAACAACCTAATGCTATAATAATTTTACTTCTCTCCACATTGCGTACAATAAACATTTACAATTGTCCATGTAAAACTTGCCAACTCAGCTCATTTACATGACTTCTATAGCCACCTAACCCTATCTCCATAACACTATCATTCCCCCTCAAACTTAGGGGCACATCAATGACACTAGTTTGCTTCTCAAAAGCAAGAATTGAGCTAGAGGCACGGCTTTTGTCAATATATCAGCTTTCTACTCAATGGTTGAAACATATTGCACAGCTATTTGATTGGCCAAAACATTCTCTCTAATGAAGTGATAATCAAGTTCTATATGTTTTGTCTTAAAGTGAAGAATTGGGTTTGCAGTTAAAGCAATTGAGGGTGTTATCACACCATATAAGAGGTTTTCCTAGTACTAAAATTTGTATTTCAAGTACTATGTACTAAACCCATGACACTTCAGCAGTTGTAGATGCTAAACACCTAAATTCATCCTTTGTACTTGACATGGCTATTGTGGGTTGTTTCTTTGCTTACCAAAGTATAGGATTAGCTCCTAAGTACACAATTACACCTGATGTTGATGTTCTTGTGTCTTTGCATGATACCTAGTTAGCATCTACAAAGCTATTAATCAATAAGCTAGAAGATTGCTTGAACTCAATCCCAAATTCCACAATTCCTAGTAAATACCTTAATATTCTTTTTACAGTCGAATGCCCTTCCTTTGAATTTTCCATGTATTAGCAGACTTTATTTACTGCATAACTTATGTCAGGTCGTGTGAGGGAATTGTATCGCAAAGTTCCTACAATATTGCTTATTGAGCTGCATTAGCATAATCCTGACCACTATCAAGTGTTAGCTAAGTAGATGAAGACATTGGTGTGGCTGCGACTTTCTTTTGCTTCTAATAAGTTTGTCTCACCTAGAAAATTATTTATATACTTTCTTTGCTTTAGAGTTAGTGAACTACCTTTAGTTTTGACAACTTCAATCCTAAGACATAATGCAAATCTGCCATGTCCTTTAAAGCAAACTCATTGTTGAGTGTTGCTATTAATTTTGATCCAGTAATGATAATATCATCCATGTATACCAAGATGTATACTCTATGTGTTGCCATAATCAAAATGAACAATGAGTCATTAGCCTTTGACTTACAAAAACCATACTTCATCAAAGTAGTAGTGAACTGTTCAAATCAGGCTCTAGAAGCCTGCTTTAAACCATAATGAGATTTATGCAATTTAAAACTTGATACCTGCCTCATATACACCTCTTCATTCAGAGTTACATTCAAAAATACATTGTTAACATCTAATTGCCTTAGTTTTCAACTGAAACTCACAGCAACGGTAATAATCATCCTAATAGTGCCAAACTTTACCACATGACTAAATGTTTATTTAAAGTTAAAGCTTGCTACTTGCAAATACCCTTTGGCAACTATCCTAGCTTTCAATTTATCCAAATCTCCATTTGCAAGCTCTTTCACTCTAAACAACTATTTATTATCAATGATCTTGCGATCCTTTGATGGAGGAACCAAGACCCACTTCTTATTTCGAACCAAGACATCATATTCTGCCTGCATAGCTTCATACCAACCTTTATGAAATAAAGCTTGTTTTAGTGTTTTAGGTACAGGTATAAGCGGAACTGCATAATAAACCCTGGGCTTTCTAATACTAGTCTTGGACCTTGTAACCATAGAGTGTTTGTTAGATACTTTTTGAATCACAGGACTTTCAGAAATCTTCTAACTTGTAACTGGACACTAGGATGTATTTACGAAATTGCCATTAACTACAAACACCTTATGCATTACAGATGTATCGTTGACACCTTTTGGACTAGATGTAGTACTAGTATCTTCTCTATATCCAGTAACATGTTCATAAACTATGTCCAACCTAGGCAAACTGTTATTACTATTTAGTAAAGAAACATGATCACCAATCACGATTAGGTGTTAATTGTGGTGTTAATTGACTAGACACACTGTTAGTGTTATTCAATTGAGGAACAATCAATTGAGAAGTTTCATTAGTAGTAGCACTAACATTGACATGATTAGATACTTTATTGATAACAGGCAAAATCATTCTAACTTTAGAAGAGACAGTTTTAGACTTCAAAGGAGAAAATAAAGATGAATAAGGAAAGATATCTTCATTAAACATTACATGCCTAGAAATGAACAATCTCCATGCAGAATTGTAACCCTTGTGTATAGGACTATATCCTAAGAAAACACATGGTTCAGCCTTGAAATAAAACTTATGAGCATGATATGGCCTCAAATGAGGATAACATTGACAAACAAATACCCTTAAAAAATATAATCATGTATACTTAAAACCACCACTCATGAGGACTTTTATTGTTTAGCACAAGTATGGGTAGGGGTGGGCATAGGTCCAATAGGTTGGCTTTTAAGTTATTTTATAAACCGATCTTACATTGACAATTTGGAAAGATTTAAAACCTTAGCCAACCTATAACTCTTAAAAACCAACCTTCAAGCCAACCTATGAAGTTGGTTTGAAGGAGGTTGGCTTGGCGGTTTTTGATCTACAATTTTACTTGAAAATTATTACCATTATAAAGGATATGGTATAAAGAGCAAAAGTATTCATTTATCCCGCCAAACACTTTTTTTTTGTCAACCTACAAACATTTTGTACAAAAAATTGAGGTCTTTGTCTCTACCTAAATTAAACTTTTTACCGTCCAAAGAGATTGCATTCTCATGAATTAAACTCTCCCCTTTTAGTAATATTTCATCTCGCTTTCAACTTCTAACTTAAATGTACAAAAAATAATTTTTCACACTTTCAGTTAAGTACTAAAACAATTTATAATTAATTCAACATCAAAGCACCACCTATATAAAATTTAAGGCATTTAATGAATATCTTAATAATCTAAGGCATTTATTTTTTATAACATATATCATATATTTATATAATATGAGTAAAAATATTTTTAAATATATATATATATATATATATATAGTAAAGTGTAGGTCTATTTGGTTTTGTCAATTTTTTTTGTAGACCTACAATCAAACCGACAATGTCAGTTTTGAATATTTTGGACCTCCCTAGATCAACCAACCTCAAATAAAAAATATGTAAGCTTGATTTGGACTAGAAATTGAATTGGTTGGTCAGTTTTTGAAAAAAAAATACCCACCCCTAAGTATGGGTAACTTGTTCATTATATATACTACAGGAAAGTATGCTTCATCCCAATATTTCATAGGCAAACATGCTTGAGCTAACAAAGATAGAGCAATTTCAGTGACATTTCTATTTTTTCTCTCAGCTAACCTATTTTTGTTGAGTTGTTTAAGGACAAAAGACATGTCTCTGAATACCAAATGTTTGTAATTGAGAATTGAGAGCATCAAACTCTCCATATCCATT
The DNA here is from genome assembly GCA_029378325.1 of Elaeagnus macrophylla. NCBI lineage: Eukaryota > Viridiplantae > Streptophyta > Magnoliopsida > Rosales > Elaeagnaceae > Elaeagnus > Elaeagnus macrophylla. The sequence goes on along the minus strand of CM055640.1, from coordinate 47,997,622 downwards.
AGTTTCAAGTATTTTAATTTTCTTGTTTAAGGCTAATTATACTTCATTTTTAAACACAAAAAAGGCTTGTATACTTTTATTTTTCAAAAAATAAATTCAAGAATATCTAGAGGCTTCATTCATGAATAAAACATACCAATAATGCTTAAGAAAATTGCTAGTTTTATTAACAATTGGATGAAAAGGCAGCTTGTGATGCTTAACTAACTGACAAGCATTACAGGTTGGCATATCAAGTACAACATTAATGTTTTGTTTATTACAAATTTTGAGAACTAATTCAACTACTCTATTAGAGGCATGTCCTAATTTTTTGTGCCACGTGACATGTTCTTTATCATCATGAGTCTTGTTCCTAGTATCTACACATGCTTCCAGTGCATGAACAATTTTGGATGGTAAACTTTTCATAAGTCTATCAATAAAAATGTTAAAAGCATATAGGCCATCCCTAAGTTTCCCTTTAAGCAGGATTATTGGCCCTATGCTCAAGTCCTTCACAAGACAATATGTAGATTGAAATTCATCAACTACATTATTTATCCTTAGTAATTTGAGAAAAGTTAAGTAAGTTCTTTGCAATCCTAGGTACATGTAATACTGAATTTAAAACAAATTTTGCATTACCAATATCATTGGAGAAAGAAGACTTAACAACATTTGCAATTTGAAGCCTATCTCCAATGCTAACTGGCACTTGTCGATCTCCAATGTACTCATGAATCACTACCAGGTTATAAGGATCAATAGTGACATGATGCGAGGATCCCGAATCTAGAAAACATGTGGGAACAAAAATTGTCGGTGCTGAAGCATACAAAGCCACTGACTGTTGAGTTGGAGTTTAAATTTGATAAGCATTCGACTGTGATGGATTATTGGTAGAAAAATTGTGCAAAGTTTGCTTGAGGAACAAATAGAGGAATGGTTTGAGAAGAGTAAGACACATTAGGCACATTAGGTTGATTGTAAGTCATAGGCATGTTAGAAGGTCTATGCCCCATCCAAGGTTGCTGCATATTCGGTGGCACATTGCTAGTTTGTGGATAATTTGGATAACCAATGTACTATAGTGGTGTATTTGGTGGTTACTAATTGGTATTCGGATTTTGATCAGTAACTAGTGTGAAACTTTGATTAAATCTGTTCCAACATTCCAAGCAACGTGACCCAATTTTCCACAAATTTGACTAATATGTCTTGTATTGTTAAAGTTTCTACCTTTACCTCCTCTACTAGCATTAAAACCATTATTGTTATAAAATTGAGGTGGACCTCTAGGACCTTGATTCACATTAGGAAGATATTGAAACTGAATGGTTGGACCCACTGATTTGATTGTTGAAGATTCTTTTTTGAATCTTGATTTACCTATGCAAGATTGAAATTTTGCTGCTACTCACGCTATTTACTAAAGGATCAAAAAGTATTTGAACAAGATTTGCCACTGGTAGTACAATACAAGGTAAATTTCTTCTTTTAATTCTTGATTCATGTTCAAGAATTTTATACATCACCTCAGTAAGCGAAATTGTTCTTTCTTGCATATTTACAACTATAGGATCATAAATTTCATCAAGACCATTGCATATAGTCATTATTTAGTCTTCTTCACTCAAAAACACCCAGTAGATCCTGATGCACAAAAACTTGATAACCAAATTTTGTATTTGTAAAAGCTCGCAAGTGCACGAGTCACTTGTAGTAAGCGACAAGTATACTCCCAAGATCGTCTCTCAAAGGAATTGCGGTGGTTTTTAAAAGAGTTAAACGTAATCTAAAACGTAACGATTAAATAAATCCTAAACACTCTAATCAAAGATTGGTTTGGAAAACGGTTGCTAAAAATGTAATTACTTAAAAAAAATAAATAAACGAGTAAAGAACGATGTCGAAACTATATGATGAACTAGTGTGGGAAATTAGGTAGTGAACTAAGTATGGATAAATTAGTTTACGTGGTCTCCTCAATCAAGCGTATTAAGTGAACTTATTGATTCTTTTCACTAATCCTAGAAAATCCCAAATCAATGGTGATTTTCCCTTAATTAACTAATTAGCTTCTTTGATCCAGACCGTTAATTAATTAATTGGCATTAATCTTAGAAAAGGTAATTCAATCACCTAAATTAAGACAAGTCAATGCACTCAATTTAAGTTCATGCTCAAGAATGCCCAATTAAACTTAGATGGCGTTTCTAAAGTTCAATCCTAAAATAGTCTCAAACATTCATAACTAAATTGGCCAAAAATAATTAATGAATGTAGATGTTAATGAACAATAAGCATGAAACAAATCACTCAAATAATAATCAAACCACGTAAATAATATCCATTCAAAGTCACATCCCTAAATTCCCACACACAAGGGTTTAGTTACACATAATCAAACTCAAATCAAGATTCTTCATTATAAATGACATAGAAAGAATTCTAATGAGAAAGAGAAGGATTACAAATAAGAATCTACCAATTTTCACTCTTGCAACAAGATCCTTGATGTTGGATGATCACCTATTTCAAGTCTCTTGATGAAGATCCAATTGAATAGCCTTTGATGGAGTAAGTTCTCTCCCAAAGTTGTATGAAAAACCTGAATTTGGTACTGTTCACGCACTGTTCACCCTTGGAGTCTCGTGTTTTCTTTGTGTTGGAGGCTGAAAATCCTATATTGCTCTTGTTGGAGGTTGAATAATCATTGCGTTGTTCAATTAGGTTTTCTTATGTAAGGGTTTCCCAAAGAGTATGTGCGTGTGTGGCTGGGGGGAATTGCAATCCGCGCGCGCGGGCCGCGGCGCGCCTTTTTCCATGCCACGGCGTGCAATGTTTTTCAGAATTGCGAACCAAAGCAGAAACCTCACCACCGCGGCGCACAATAACCATGCCGCAGAGCCCAATGTTTTCATGAAATTCTAGGATGCAACCCGAGAGCCCCTCGCCACGGCACATGGTTTCTTCGCCACGGCGCGCAATGTTTGTAATGCTATGTAAATACCTTTACATACTTTGCTGATTCTCGATGTAAGGCTTACGTCCCTAAGCTTTTGTTTGCCCCCTCTTACACGATGAATGGCACCCAATGTAAGGCTTACATTTTTAAACACTTTTGCTTCACTTTTGCTCTCTTTTTTACATTTCTTCCCAAACCTACTTTGACCTACAAAACAATAGAATACCCTCCAAAACAAGATTATATCGAGATTAAATGCAAAATAAATACTTAAAAATGTAACAAATAATAGGTCAAAATAGTGTTCATCAAATACCCCAAAACCTACATTTTGCTAGTGCTCAAGCAAAACTAAAATTGAAAAGACAAATAACAAAACTAAAATTGAAGTTAACAAAACTTGTCATGCTTTAGTTTCTTTCCAATTCATAACAAAACATTTATACACCGATTTATCCAACATTTTAACACATCAAGGTTCATCATTTAGATCAGTTTTGCTTCACAAATCTAAATCCCAATACTAAAAGTGTATCAACATTGATTCCTCCAAACCTAGTGTCAAGAATGTGAATTTGTTTCAACACTAATCCTCACAAGAATTACTCTCTAAATCACACGATCTTATAGGTTCAAGCACTCATCAATGTATATGCGAATAGAAGTTATGTAAAGAAATGAGCTAATAGATTCGCATATGATTAAACAAGAAAGGTTCAAAAGTGCATAACATTGATCTCATGAAAGGAATCAAATGATAGGATTTACGAAGAAATCACATTACTAATCTCATGCATCAATTAAAATCCTCAAGCAAAAACTTCAAGTGTGTCATAGAATGAAAATGCTTTGACTTTAAGGGGACTTATTTCCTACTTCTCTCTTTTGTTTTTTTTTTATATTATATTAACCATTCATACTTGAAGAACTTAGGGTCATAATACACTTATTATCTCTTTTTTTTTTTTTTTTAGACCCATATACATATGTAATTTGTGAATGGAGCTCTTTTTGTGTTGGATATAGGAATTTCCTTGTATTTTTTTTTTAAATCAAGTATGAATGAAATAGGCAAATACTTCAAATTTTACTCAAATCATTTAATCTAAGCAATTCAATTAAGCACATGATCCCTCATTACATGTTTAAAATCCTAACATTCAATGCAAAAACCTATAGAGATCATCTAACAATTTGAAATGATATGAAAGGTGTTTAAAAGAGTAGAAGAATATTTATCTCTCAAAATAAGACGTTAAGGGCTCAATAATAATCTCACAAGGTAGTCTCCACTATTCAATTCCTAAACACAGGATTCAGGTTCATCTCAGTTTCAACATCAAAAGCATGAAACACAGATTGCAAATTAAAACTAATCTTGATAACAAACCTTAAATATTAAAAATCAGATAAACAGTGCATAAAGACTCGATTATTCATCAAAAATTGACCAAAAGCATGAAAATGTTGTTACCAACCAAAATGCACCCCCAAACCTAAACTAAACATTGTCCTCAAGGTTTTCAACAACACAATAGTTCAGAAAAGAATTTAGAAATGGCAAACAGAAAACTAAATTAAACTTAACCAAATTAAAAGAAACGATAGATAATACCTAAAACGGTGGGTTGCCTCCCACCAAGCGCCTAGTTTAACGTCTTAGCAAAACGATGCTCATTTTTATCATGGAGGCCTCAATGCATCCTTGAAGTGCTTGCTTCCTCCTCTCCCTTTGCCCTTCTCAAAACAAGGCTTCATGTCGCAATCCAGGTTTCTAATTTGGGAACACTTGACATGGTCTTTGTAGGCATTATCCTGAATTGAGTTTGTAAGTGTTTCCTTCACCCTCCTATCTGTAGATGAAACAATAGTTTTATTGCATGTATCCTTCTGCAAATAATTGTCAAAAATAGGTAAATCATTAGAATCTAGAACAACACAATTATTAGCAGAAGAAATAGGAGCAGTAAGTAAAGGGTTAAACACTTTGAAATTTATAGTCTCTCCTAAGACTCTCATTGTCAATTTTCCTCTTTGGACATCAATGATTGTATTAGTGGTAGCCATGAATAGCCTACCAAGAATAATAGTGTGTTCATTGTCCTTAGGTATGGTGTCTTCCATTTCCATAACTACGAAGTCGACCGGTACAATTATGCTCTTCACTTGTACCAACAAACCATCAACTATTCCTTTGGGATATCTAATAGATCTATCGGCAAGGTGAAGTGACATATTTGTGGGCTTAAGATCCCTCAAACCTAGTTGCAAGTACACCGAATATGGCATGACATTAATACTTGCCCCTAAGTCTAACATAGCATTTGACACCATCTTATCCCCCAAAGTGATTTTGATATTAAAACTACCTGGATCCTTTAGTTTGGGGGGTAGTTTCTTTTGCAACACTACACTAGCTAGTTCTGAAACTATTACTTTCTCCTCATTCTTATACTTCCTCTTGTTGGAGAGTAGGGTTTTGAGAAATTTTGGATAAGATGGAATGTCCCTAATGATATTCAACAAAGGTAAGTTAATATTAACTTTAGAAAGTGAAATAAAAGTTTCATGAAATAGCTTATCCTGATCAGTCGCCTTTAAGGGATGTGGGAATGGAATCGGAGGTCTATATGGATTAGGTGACTTGTGAAGGAGTGGACGTTTGGTTAACTCTTCAAGACTCTCCGTATCCTTTACAGAAGGTCTTAGGACTTCAATGTCAGCTTGACTTTCCTTGAAAATTGCATGTTTCCTTCCTGTATCTCCTACATCTATAAACAAATCATCAGAATTTTCAGTAAAATTATCATTTAGGACTTCACCATTTTCAATGACTGTGATAGCATTCAATTGTTTAGGCATCTTCTCTTTATCTTGCTTGTGCACATACTCAGTCAATTGGCCCACCTGAATCTCTATCCTTTTCATGGAAGCCTCTAAAGAACCTATCCTTTGATCATTCTTCTGATTAATTTCTTGACTCACTTGAATGAAGGAGTTCAAATTGTCCTCCAAACTTGGCTTGTTTGGCAGAGTGAGCTATGGATTGTTGTTGTTGTTTGGATGGTGTAGGAAATTATTCTGAGCATAGCCTTGATTGTTATTTCCCTTCCAAGAGAAGTTGGGATGATTTCTCCAACCGGGATTATATGTGTTTGAATGAGGATCATTCCTTGGCCTCGGTTGGTATCCCTCCATAGCATTAGCTTGCTCGTAACTTGTACCTACATTTTGATCACAAACAAAAGGACAAATATTAGCACCGTGTCTGTAAGTACTACAAATACCGCATACCTCTTGAGTTGGTGTGTTCTTGGAGGTGAGGAGCGCGATTTGTTTTGTAAGCTCCAAAATTTGCATTGCCATGTCATTTCCCGGAGCTACCTCGTTAACTCCCATCCTTCGTCCTCTAGAGCTCTTTTGTTGGGAATTAGCACCCAACATCTCATATAGGTCATATGTCTCATTAGCGGTCTTTTCTCCCATGGCTCCTCCCGCGGCATTATCCACAGTGAATTGACACTGTTGTGTCAACCCATCATAGAAGAATTGATTCTGGAGTTGCAACGGAAAGTGATGGTGTGGGCACTGTATAAGAAGCAATTTGAAACGATCACATGCCTCATGAAATGGTTCTCCGTCCATTTGAGAGAACGTTGCAATTTTAATCCTTAGGTCCGCAGTCTTTTGGTGGGAATAGAATTTTCCCATGAACTTGTTGAACACTGCATCCCAGGTTGAAAGAGATTCAGGCGGAAGAGTCATAAGCCATGACTTGGCCTTGTCTTTGAGCATGTACGGGAAACACCTCATCCTCAGCTGATCCTCATTTAGCCCCTGTAACGGAAAAGTCTGCACAGTGGCATAGAAATCACGAATAAAAGTTAGAGAATCTTCGTTAGGAATCCCATAAAAAGAGGGTAACATATTAAAATGTATGTTCTTAATCTCATAATTTCGAGCTGCTTCCCCTAATTGGATGCAAGAAGTTGCATTGCCAATGATTGGCCTTGCATACTCCTTCATCGTCATCTCTCTATGTGGAGGCAGATGTTCTCCCATTGTTGGTGGTTGCTCATCCTCCAAAATGTTAGCGCCGGATGGTCTCAAATGTGCTCGTCTCCTGTTGACGTTATCTATGAACGGCACGAGTGGATTTCCAAGAGATCTCCTACCGTGCATGCACAATCAAAAACAACAACAAATCAGAGCACCAGACACTATACGACTCCAACAAGTAACAAAAACACAAAAATAAGAAAAAACGAAGAAAATGACAAAGACTAAAAATTAAGTAAGTAAACTAAAAAGAAAACAAATAACAATTTCAAAAACGCCAATTCCCCGGCAACGGCGCCAAAAACTTGATGCACAAAAACTTGATAACCAAATTTTGTATTTGTAAAAGCTCGCAAGTGCATGAATCACTTGTAGTAAGCGACAAGTATACTCCCAAGATCGTCTCTCAAAGGAATTGCGGTGGTTTTTAAAAGAGTTAAATGTAATCTAAAACGTAACGATTAAATAAATCCTAAATACTCTAATCAAAGATTGGTTTGAAAAACAGTTGCTAAAAATGTAATTACTTAAAATAAATAAATAAACGAGTAAAGAACGATGTCGAAACTATATGATGAACTAGTGTGGGAAATTAGGTAGTGAACTAAGTATGGATAAATTAGTTTACGTGGTCTCCTCAATCAAGCGTATTAAGTGAACTTATTGATTCTTTTCACTAATCCTAGAAAATCTCAAATCAATGGTGATTTTTCCTTAATTAACTAATTAGCTTCTTTGATCCAGACCGTTAATTAATTAATTGGCATTAATCTTAGAAAAGGTAATTCAATCACCAAAATTAAGACAAGTCAATGCACTCAATTTAAGTTCATGCTCAAGAATGCCCAATTAAACTTAGATGGCGTTTCTAAAGTTCAATCCTAAAATAGTCTCAAACATTCATAACTAAATTGGCCAAAAATAATTAATGAATGTAGATGTTAATGAACAATGAGCATGAAACAAATCACTCAAATAATAATCAAACCACGTAAATAATATCCATTCAAAGTCATATCCCTAAATTCCCACACACAAGGGTTTAGTTACACATAATCAAACTCAAATCAAGATTCTTCATTATAAATGACATAGAAAGAATTCTAATGAGAAAGAGAAGGATTACAAATAAGAATCTACCAATTTTCACTCTTGCAACAAGATCCTTGATGTTGGATGATCACCTATTTCAAGTCTCTTGATGAAGATCCAATTGAATGCCTTTGATGAAGTAAGTTCTCACCCAAAGTTGTATGAAAAACCTGAATTTGGTATTGTTCACGCACTGTTCACCCTTGGAGTCTCGTGTTTTCTTTGTGTTGGAGGCTGAAAATCCTATATTGCTCTTGTTGGAGGCTGAATAATCATTATGTTGTTCAATTAGGTTTTCTTATGTAAGGGTTTCCCAAAGAGTATGTGCGTTTGTGGCTGGGGGGAATTGCAATCCGCGCGAGCAGGCCGCGGCGCGCCTTTTTCCATGCCTCGGCGCGCAATATTTTTCAGAATTGAGAACCAAAGCAGAAACCTCACCCCGTGGCGCACAATAACCATGCTGCGGCGCCCAATGTTTTCATGAAATTCTAGGATGCAACCCGAGAGCCCATCGCCGTGGCACATGGTTTCTTCGCCACGGCGCGCAATGTTTGTAATGCTATGTAAATACCTTTACATACTTTGCTGATTCTCGATGTAAGGCTTACGTCCCTAAGCTTTTGTTTGCCCCTTCTTACACGATGAATGGCACCCAATGTAAGGCTTACATTTTTAAACACTTTTGCTTCACTTTTGCTCTCTTTTTTCACATTTCTTCCCAAACCTACTTTGACCTACAAAACAATAGAATACCCTCCAAAACAAGATTATATCGAGATTAAATGCAAAATAAATACTTAAAAACATAACAAATAATATGTCAAAATAGTGTTCATCAGATCTTAACTGCAAATGTTTGAAATTTTTGCACAAATTCCTCCTTTCTTGATAGAATTGAGGCGAGCTTTATACTGCATAAACTTAGCCCTTGTCTGTGAGTTAAAATAGTTCTCAAGAATTAACCAAATTTCAACATTTCTCACTTCTAGAAACCTTCTTCACAAACTCTTTGGTCATGTAACTAATTAGCCAAGAACGAATCATTTGATCCTGTCTTTGCCAAAATCGATACTCATTATTGACTGTTCCATCATTGTGTAACTTTTCTAGACATTTTTGGGTTCCAAGAACAACCCCATCAATTTCATAACTCCTTAGAATGTGCATGACTTGTATCTTCCATTCATCGTAGCTATCACTGTCCAAAGTTATAGAAGAAATCCAATAATGAAACGTATCTAGTTCTTTCAAAGGAGCTACTACACGAAATAGGATTTACATATGCTACATTTGGATTTTGTTCTTCAATTGGAACTCACTAATTTGTTTCTTGACAGGTCCTTCTTGGAAATTGATAAATCACTTAACTGAAATTGTAAACTTAAATTTCTCTAATAGAGAATGAAGCTTTCCTTGCTTGAATTGAATCTAGATGGCTTTTGCCTTAAAGCTACTATGATACCGTGAAAGTGTAAAGCAACTAAAACACTAACTAATTAAAATTCTAGAACTTCTAAAACTCTAAATAATTAGAATCATAAGGCTAATAAAACTGTAAATGAAGTTGGACACAAGAACAAGATCGATGGTAGCAAATGAACGAAAGAAAACAATATTTTAAATCTAAACTAGCTCAAAAAGGTCGATAAATATCAATGGAGAATATATGAACGTTTAGTTTGGTTGACCATGCTTGCATCGAAATATTATGATGAATTAACATGAATATTCTAATAAATAAAGATTACCAGCTTTCCTTTTATTTATGAAAACTCCTACGATAGGGTAATTTTCTTTGTTGATTAACTAATCATTATCCTACGATTGGGTATATTAAATAGCAAATAAATTATGCACAAGGAAAATATGTCAATCAAACTAATGTCATGGTTAGGCCATTAATGTTTTTCAAAATATAGTCAATGTAACGTTTCTAAAACTAAACTCCAAGATTTTTCAATCTAATCATGAATCTCAAATTAGCCCATGAAAATTCACAATTAAATATCTAAACATGCTCTTAATCAAAAGGTAATTTTCATTTATTTTTAAGCAATAAAAATATTCACCATAACAAATCTAACAAACATGGCAACACAAACTAAACATCCATGATAAATTTAGCCAATCATATTTGAATTAATATTCATAGACAAATATAATTCAACATACATTCCAAAGAAGTAAGAAGAAAAGAAAAAAAATTTATAACAACAAGAAACCTAGATCTAAATACCACAAATGGATTAGATGACATTTCCTTCCCCAAAACCTTTATCTTCGATCTTCAATGGCTTCTTGTATCTTTGGAATTAATTCTCTTGCTTCTTTGAATGTGGAAAAACTCCAAAAATCTTTAAAAGTCTCATAATAATTCGTAAATTGAGTTCTGTGTAAATTAGAGACCTAATGGGGTATTTATATGTGTAAGGGTTACATAAAATTCGGGCTCCTAAAAACATACACGTGCCGCCACACAACATTTACCCCGCCGCAGCACAAAACTGAATCTGATCCTCTAATAAAACCTAAGACACCCACGGCGTGGCACAAACTTTTCACTAATGTGGCACGCTTTGTTTGTTGTGCCTTCACATGTACCCCTTACATACTGGTTGGCTTGCTATGTAAGGCTTACATAATTTGATCATTGTTGCTCCTAGGTTGTAATTCGAATGCCGCAAGTGTTTCGTCTTTAAGTGTTTGCATTGTTTAACTCTTTTGAAGCTAAAAACACCTTAAATATACTAAAATATACCCGTGATTTCGAATTGATAGATTTATGTAAATAATTAAATATAAGAATTAAAAATCAAATCTATCTATCACAATTAAGCACAATAAATCACCAAATATTAGTACTTTTTAAATACTCATCACTGTTCATTGAATGAATCAATGATGAAATACAACAGCAACTTGCCTTTTTATTACAATATAATGCTATAGCAATTTTACTTCTCTACACATTACATACAATAAACTGTTACAACAATCCATTTAAAACTTGCCAAATCAGCTCATTTACATGACTTCTTTAGCCACCTAACTCTATCTCAATAACATTATTCAGAGTGGTACTAGAGTGAGACCTAAGCAAGGTTTGAAAAATCGATGACAATATCGCTATATTGTTGGAATTTTTATTTCTTGATATGCATACTTCATTTCCATCCGTTTTGGCCATATTGTTGTTAAATTATAGATAAAGTAAGTAAATTATTGAAAAAATATCATTTTTGACTAAAATATTCTAGACAAAGTGAATATTGTGGCGATAATGTCAATAAAATATTGACAAATATTATCTGGTATAGAATCTGCAATTCCATTTTTTGTTTTCACTATTTATAATAGTTAATATAATTAGATAATTTAGTTAATTATTTCAAACATTTTAACTACTTATTTTACAATTTTTTACAAAATAAATATTTTAATCTAAAATATTTCGATTAATTGATCAACTTATCAATCAAAATAAATGTTACAAGTATTTATAAATATGTATATTAAATAAAAAAAATATATTTTAAAATATAAATAGTTAATTGTTTTAATATTTTATAAAGCTTTAATAAAAAAATTCATCATTTTGATTGAGTTTTCACAGTTTTCGTGAATTTTTCTAAAGCTTTAGGTCTAGGAGAAGGGACAGAGTGTCGACGCAGCAGACAAAATTGGTAATTTTGTGAAAGAGGAGGTTCTGAGATTCATTTTGAAATACGAAAGTAAATATGGTAGAGATCATTACTAATATGATCGAAATCATTGTATTTAATTAATATCATTTTCTGTCATTTTTATTTCTATTATAAATACATATATTTTGTACAAAGAAAATACATTCAAAAATATACAAACTATTTTTTATTATTTTTTTCATAGTATCAGAGCCACCAACAATTCTGTAAATCCAAATTTATATAATAATAAAAACACATTCAAACAGCTCATCCCCTTATATACCCAAAACTCACTACCTGTCCTTGCCACACTCGTTACCTACCAATCACCGTCTACCCACCATACCAGCCGGCTACCAACCATCCAAAAACCTAACCACCACCATACTCGACTGCCAAATCACCATTCAAATCGCCAAACTGACAACTGCCAAATCACCATTCATATCACCATACCTGATGCTCATCCACCACAACCAAACAAACTCCACCACTCAAATCAAAGACCAAAGACCTTTCCTTAGTCCTTACCTGACCATCGACATGCCCGAAGCCCGCATGGAACCCTCCAACTGAGCCAACCATCAAACGCCACCACAAATCAAAATCCACCACTCAAATAGCCATCATGGCCGCCGCCACTCTCACACTTATCATCGCCGCCACCACTCGTACACCCATCGTCGTCGTCGCCACTTGCACATCCATCTCCACAATAAGTAATTTACACTCCCATTTACATTTCTAATTTTATTTTATTTTTATTTTTTGTTGCTTAAAAGGAGATAGAAGGGAAAAAAATAGGGAAAAAAAAAAAAGAGAAAAAATGAGTGACCAAATTGAATCCTCCGAAATCAAATCTGTTCCAATTTTTGTTCAGTCTGAGGGTCCATTTAATGCAGGCATTCTCCTTACCAAAACAAATTATGATTTGTGGTCTCAATGAATGGAGATGCATATCGTTGAACGAGAAAAAATCTCCTACATCATAGGCAACTCTACTTCACCTACTATTTCAGAAAAGGGTTATGACAAATGGTATACTGAAAATCAGAAGGTGAAGCGCTGGCTTTTGATGTCCATGTCTCCTGACATCATGAAGTGATATCTTCGTACACCCACTGCACGTGAAATCTGGAATACTCTCTCCAAAGATTTTTATGATGGTAATGATGAAATGCATGTCTATTATTTGCATCAACAAGCTTTTTCTGCCAAACAAGGTGCCAAATCACTTTTTGTATACTATGGGGAGTTAACAGAAATATTTCAAGAACTAGATCATTGTGATAAAGTGGTCATGAGGGATCCTCATGATATTACAACATACCAACAGTCTATTGAGCGTACTCGAGTACACATATTTCTTTTTGGCTTGGGTAAGAATTTTGATCAACTTTGAAGAGAAATTTTCATCATAAACCCCTCCTTAGTGTAGAAGAGTGCTATTTCGTAGTTCACCATGAGGCTATACGATCTACAACTTTAAATGAGGACATTGCAACACCTGAAGCTTCTGCTATGATTTCCTATCATCGACCTAGTTAGATGTCACAAGACTAGCCAAAATCCACCAATCCAAAGAATTCCAATATTTCATACAAACCTTCATACAAATGCACCCATTACAATCAAACAGGCCATTCGAAAATTCGTTGCTTTGAACTTATTGAATATCCATATTGGTGGGACCCAACACGGTATCAAAATTCCAAGCGGCCATCCACTACAGCAGTTGCTCAAGCACAGGCTAACAATAACACTACTACTTCATCAGCATTGATAACTACTACAAACACTAGAGGTAAGATATTAAACATTTCTACACCTATTTTGAATAATGCATGGATAATTGATTCTAGTGCTACTAATCATATGACATTTGATGTTAGATAAGTTTCAACCCTTAATCCATCCTTCCAAAAAGGTGTCTCCATGGCCAACGGTAATACCACCCCAGTTATTGGAGAAAGTTCATCACATCCTACTAATACTTTACATCTTGATTCTATGTAATTGTTCCCTCTTTAGATTATAACCTTTTGTCAATCTCTCAAATCACTACTACCTTATCTTGTATTGTAATTCTTTGGACTGATTATTCTGTGTTTAAGGATATTCAGACTCGACAAATGATTGGTTATGGTGTTAAGATAGGGAAGCTATATTATTTGGACTTGGAGTCAAACACTTCCAACAAGTTACAGCAAACTTTCACAGTAGCAAGCACTGTTTCATCAAAGAAGATAATTGAGATTTAGCTCCGACATCAACATTTGGGACATGCCTCATTAGTTTATTTAAAAAGATTGTTTCCTAGTTTATTTACAAATTTGGATATTTCTATTTTCAAATGTGATGTGTGTGAAATTGCAAAAAGCTATCATGCTTCATTTCTTTTGATTTTAAATAAAAGCCCAACTCCTTTTATGGTTATTCACTCTGATATTTGGGGACGATCCAAAGTTCTCACATTAGGGGGTCACATTGGTTTGTTACCTTTATAGATGATTGTACTAAAATGACTTGGTTATGTTTGATGAAGTCCAAATCAGAAGTTACGTTGCTATTTTAAAAGTTTTATAATACCATTCATACACAGTACAATGCCCGAATTCAAGTATTACTCAGTGATAATTGTGGGGAATACCATAGTTTTGAGCTTCAGAAATTTTTGGACTCTCATGGCTTAGTCCATCAAACAAGTTGTCCAAATACACCTCAACAAAATGGTGTGGCCGAACGCAAAAATAGACACTTATTGGAAGTTGTCTGCACTTCCCTAATCGCGGCTCATATGCCCTTATGCTATTGGGGTGAAACTCTCCTCTCTGATACATATCTCAACAATCGTGTTTCATCTCATACTCTCAACTTCAAAACACCCTTCCAGACACTTGCAAACTCTAGTGTTGCTCTAACAGTCCCAAACCTACCCCCGAGTGTCTTTAGATGTGTTGCCTATATTCAACTTCATAAACACTAACGCAGTAAGTTATTTTCTCACGCCTTGAAATGTGTCTTTGTTGGATATGTTGTTCATCAAAAAGGATACAGATGTTATCATCCCCCTAAGCAACACATGTTTATCATTATGGATGTTGTCTTTCATGAAGACACTATATATTTCTGTGAGTCTGACTTTCAAGGGGACTCTCTTGAGGAAATTCAGACTCTTGTATACAACCTTGAGGAAAATGTGATGGAAGTATCTGATCAAAATGTAGGTGACTTGGATCCTAGTGGTCAAAACATGGATGTGAATGATGATACCCTACATAATGACATAATAAGTGTAGAAGTGAATGAGTTGGAATCTAGTGGTCCAAACTTGGATCTAAGTAGGAATGAACACCCAGAAAGCCAAGAAACTTCTGAAGCTGAGCTTGAATCTCTCCCAATTGATACACCAAACCAATCTTTGTTTGAGGATATTCCTTATATAGTGCCTAATTCCTCTAGGAGACAGTTACCACAATGTCTCACTAGACTTATTCCAAAGCCTACATATGAACCTCAATTGTTTAGTAAAGTAAGATATCTCATGAATCATTATATGTTTACACATTGCTTGTCAAAATCAAATCATTCATTTGTCAATCAATTATCTACCGTATCTATACCTAACAGTGTGCAGGAAGCATTAAATGATCCAAGATGGAAAGCTGTGATGAATGAAGAGATGGCCTCCTTGTAAAAGAACTAAACTTGGGAGCTCGTCAACCGACCAAAAAAAAAAAACCAATTTAGTATCAATGGATCTTTATTGTGAAATGCAAAGCTAATGGAACAATCGAACGATTTAAGGGGAGATTGGTGGCAAAAGGTACACTCAAACTTATAGAATTGACTACATTGAAATGTTTTCACTAGTAGCCAAAATCAACATAGTTTGAGTCTTGTTATCCTTAGCTGCAAATTTTGATTGGCCGTTACAGTAGTTTGATGTGAAGAACGCATTCCTACATGGTGAACTGTCTGAAGAGGTATACATGGATCTCCTACCAAGGTGCATGGTAATAGAAAGACAAAATCAAAAGGTGTGTAGATTGAAGAAATTGCTATATGGATTAAAACAGTCCCCTAAAGCTTGGTTCGAGCGATTTACCAAATCAATGACAATTTTTTGTTGCAAACAAAACAATTCGAATCACACATTATTTTTAAAGAAGCAACATGAGAAGATTACTGCACTCATTGTATATGTGGATGGCATGATTGTCACAGTCAACGATCTAGAAGAAATGAGGGCTTTGCAAGAATACTTATCTAAGGAATTTGAAATGAAAGACTTAGGCCCCTTAAAATATTTTTTGAAAATTGAAGTATCTCAATCAAATAAAGAAATATTTCTACCTTAGAGAAAGTATTCTTTAGATCTATTACATGAAACTGGTATGTCAATGTGCCAACCAGCTGACTCTCTAGTGGAAGAGGGTCTAAAATTATGTATTGAGACAAATCAGGTACCAATAGACAGGGGGAGATACCAAAGACTTGTTGGAATGTTGATGTACTTAGCTCACATAAGACAAGATCTTGCCTATGTTTTAAGTATCTTTAGCCAGTTCATGCATAATCTTGGTAAGCAATATATGAATGTAGTCATGCGCATTTTGAGGCATCTAAAATCTATTCTAGGAAAGGGAATTCTATTTTCTAAAAGCACAGACAAGGAAAACATCAAAGTATATACCGATGTTGATTGGGTCGGAGCAGTTGACAATAGGCGATCAACTTCAGGATACTTTACCTTTATTGGTGGGAACTTAGTTACATGGAAAACCAAGAAACAAAATGTTGTTGCATGATCTAATGCAGAAGCTAAATACAGAGGAATGGCCTTACAAATTTGTGAAGCATTATCATTGAAATTTCTCTTACAGGATCTAGGCTACTCTTCAAAACAACCAATTCAGTTGTATTGTGACAACAAAGCAGCATATGATATAGCTCATAATCCAGTTTAACATGACTGTACAAAACATGTCGAGGTAGTAGATTTTTCATTAAGGAAAAACTAAATGAAAAGGCTATGGAACTACCAAAAATTCGGTCAGAAAATCAGTTAGTTGATATCCTTATCAAAGGAGTGTCCAGTCGGGTGCTTTCAAAGTTCTTAGACAAATTGGGCATGTGTGACAATTTATGCACCAACTTAAGGAGGAGTGTTGAAATTCATTTTGAAATAGGAAAATAAATATGGTAGAGATCATTCCTAATTAGTAGAAATTATTGAATTTAATTAATATCATTTTCTGTCATTTTTATTTCTATTATAAATATATGTATTCTATACAAAGCAAACACATTCAAAAATATATAACCTATTTTTTATTATTCTTTTCAGGGGGTGGAAGAAGAGACTTCTTTGGAGCTATTATATAAATGTAAATAGCTGGGCAAGAAGTTCCTGGAAAATAAGACATCTCTTGATGCCTTGAATGATCCAGATATTTTATTTAAGACATTGGATAAGTCGAGGAGTATAGAGCATGTGGTTTTTTATTGGAACAAATCCTTTTGAATAACTCTGGTAAAAACGTCTTCTTAAGCCAAGTGAAGTAATCTTCAGCCCAAAAGTTGTACAAAAAAATTGTATAAAATATTATTTGTATCTTAATTTTAATTTTATAAATTTTGTTAAATAAATAATTCTAAATTCTATAGACCGGATCAATTACCCACCAAAAATTTCCAAATTCGATGGACCAATTTGACTGTTAAGATTTCGAACACTCAAACTCACAAGAACAATTAAAGAACCAAAGATTCACGATATTGCAATCTGACTAAGAGTAAAAACTATAACATAAAAATTTAAAGAATCAACATAATATTAGATTTAAAGTGATTCGATCCCTAAACTACACGACCTAATCCACTGTGAAAAGGGTAAAAATATATCCACTATAAAAAATAGTTTGTACAGAGAGTAATACAATAAGAACTGAAACCAAAGATAATGACCTAATAGCACACACGAGATACGAAATCCCTATACAAGTTCTTGAACTCTCACAAAACAAAACAAAAATACATAGTGTTATAGAGAGACACTCAAAGAAATGGAGAAGAAGATATTAAGGGAAGCACCGTGAAAGAGAAACAACAAATGACAGGTGGGCAAGAAGTTTGGAAGGGGGAGAGGTGGGACTTCTTTGGAGCTATTATATAAACTTAAACAGGTGGGCAAGAAGTTCCTAGAAAATAAGACATCTATTGATTCCTTGTATGATTTGGATACTTTATTTAAGACATTGGATAAGTTGAGGAGTATAGAGCTTGTGGTTTTTTATTGGAACAAATCCTTTTGAACAACTCTGGTAAAACCTTCTTCTTGAGCCAAGTGAAGTAATCTTCAACTATCCCAAAAGTTGTACAAAAAAAAATCGTATAAAATATTATTTGTATCTTAATTTAAATTTTATAAATTTTGTTGAATAAATACTTCTAAATTCCATTAACTGGATCAATTACCTACTAGAAGATGCCAAATTTGATGGACTAATTTGACTATTAAGATTTTGTACACTCAAATTCACAAGAACACTAAAAGAACCAAAGATTCACGATATTGCAATCTAGCGAAGAGTAAAAACTAGAATATAAAAAATTAAAGAATCAACGGAACACTAGATTTAACGTGATTGGTCCCTAAACTACACAGCCTAATCCACTATGAAAAGGGTAAAAACATATCCACTATGAAAAACAGTTTATACAGAGAGTAATACAACAAGAACTGAAACCAGAGGTAATGACCTAACATACACGAGATACATGAATCCCTATACAAGTTCTTGAACTCTCACAAAACCAAAAAATACATAGTGTTGTAGAGAGACACTCAAAGAAATGGAAAAGACGAGATGAAGGGAAGCGCCGTGAGAGAGAAACAACAAATGACTCGAGACCACACCCAAAAACTCTAGCGTGGGTATTTATAAACATCCAGGTAAATGACAGTCTACCTTTCTAACAAACATGCCTTCATGGGCCTAAAAAAAACTTACAAAGCAGCCCAATACACAATGTTATAACAAAAAATTTATATGTATACATTTACACTAATGTCTATAATTATGCACTACGTGATGAACACATTTTTGACCTATATTTTGTTATATTTTTTAGCATTCATTTTATGTTTTATTTTATTATTTTCGTGTTTTGGAAGGTATTTATGTGTTTTGTAGGTTTTTGGACTCTTGAAGAATATTGGACTGAAATGACACAAAAAGAGAAAAAATGGAGTAACAAAAACAAAAAAATAAAAATGTAAGCCTTACATTGGCACGTAAGCCTTACATTGGGAGAATCAGCACAGTATGTACATGTATGTACATGTATGTACATACCTTTACATGCAAGGCGCGCCGAGGCGGGCAAAAACCTGCGCCGAGGCGAGCGTGCCAAAACTGCCCAAAAATCTTAAAACGCGTATTCCACTTCATTCCTCCTATAAATACCACATTATACCTCTCCCAAACACAATTTTTCACACCAAATTTCTTCCCCACCTTTGCTGCTACTGCAGCAAGGGTTTTTCATCCAAAATCAAGAGGAGACCCTCCATTGTTGAAGCTACTCCAAGGATTTGAGAAAGATGATCAATCAAGTTCAAGGAATTGGAGCTAGAGGATTCATTGGGGTATTTTCAGTGTAATATCTTTTTCTTCTCTGATTTTGTGGTTTGCCTCCATGACTAAATTGATTGACACCAATTTAGTTATGGTTGGCTAATTTATGTATTTGGGATGTTAGTCTTGCTTCTAATGATTGGAAGAACAATTTTGTAATTTTATTATATGTGATTGGATTTATTTCTTGTTCATGTTCTTATTATTTTCTGATTGTGAATTAATGGTGGACCAAACCTTAGTTTGTAATTAGAAAGAATATTTTAGAATTAGGCATTAGAAACGCCATCTTTGCTTAATTGTGCATTATGAACAAGAGCCTAAATTGATTGCATTGATTTGTGTTAGTTTAGGTGGTTATAACTATTTCCTTGAGCTAATTCCAATTAGTTAATTAACGGTCCGGATCAAAGAAGTTAATTAGTTTATTGTAGTGAAAATTGCTATTGATTTGGGATTTTCTAGGTTTAGCGGAAAAATCATTAAATCCAACTTTTAATTGAATGCTTAATTTGTTTTTGCCATGAATGGATAGCGAACTAAAATTCTCATTTACATCCATCATCCCCACTTTGGTTGTGATTACTTTTATTTTCATTTTATTTTAGTTTCTTTAATTTAATTCCGAATTTACAATCTGTTCTTCAACCGACAATTGTTAGAATGTTTAGGATTGTTTGTTCAACTAAATAAGAAAATAAATAACGTTTTAGAACCACCGCAATTCCTTGAGAGACGATCTTGGGAGTATACTTATCACTCATTACAAGTGATTCGTGCACTTGCGAGCTTTTTATAAAATACAAAATTTGACTATCAAGTTTTTGTGCATCACTACGCAATTTAAATGATCAGATCATATCATCTAACTTGATTGTTTTCTCCTCATGCTTTCGATACAAATACTGGCACAAACATTAATATTAACCCTATCGTTAAAAGTGTGAGGGAAAAAAGAAACGTAGAATCAATATATAGTCATGGGGGCTCCTGAATTTATAAATTGGGCGAATTAGTATTACCCGTGTTATTGTAAAAGTCATTAATGTCTTCCATTTTGTTATGCGATAATGAATTGTAGTATGCAAATCTGTTGTTTACTAACTAAATTGGTGTTTGTCTCTTCATTATTTGGTCCAAATGTGTTTGTCCACATTGTCATAGTTTACTATGTGGTCAAAAAATTTTACTGTTTATTACTTACCATTTACATTACATTAACTTTTGCTAAACCAAGCAAGATATAGCCTTCCAAAAGGGTTGTGGTAGACATAGATACAAGTGGATCTCTGTAAAATTAATTTTCTACGTGTATGTATTATTGTAACTGAGTAAATGTTGAAAACTCACCAAATAGGTTAAGTTTTATCGATATTCATAATCTTATTTGGCTTAGCTTTTGTTGAAAAGTAGAGCAAATAAATTCCACGTTGATAAAATAACAATGGGAGCATGGGTTTATTAGTGCATAAATGAACCTTACCCAATGGATTAATCGTTTGGGATTTGAGCTCATTGTCTTATGAAAACTCATGGGAGACATTGTTATTTTATCGATGTGGGACTTATTTGCTCTGCTTCTTAACAATTCTCCCCTCAAACAAGACCACTTGACTCCCTAGGTCTACACTCCAACTCAAGCCAATATAACTGGTCTTTCATGGCTAACCTCCCTTGAACTTTGACCTTAATCCACCTTATTTGCCCAAAGTTTTAGGGTCCTCCTGGGTTCCTCCAAGTTCAAGCATTTTTATTTCTGAAACAGGCCCACACCACCATGATTTTTAAGTAATTTCATTTCAAGCTCACGAAGCCCACATTTCACCAATTAGCCCAAGATAGCAACCTTAGCTTTGATACCATTGATTGGCCCAATATCTTCCTATGAGTTTCCACAAGTCATGAGCTCCCATCCTAATGGGATTCATTGGGCCTATCAATGGTATCAGAGCCAAAGTTACTGTCTTTGGTAAATGTGGGCTTGATCGACTTTAAATAAAATTCTCTAAAAACTCATGGTGATGTGGGCCTGAAAAGTAAACTTTGAGGACCTTGAGAGGACCCTAAAACCTTAGGCAAATAAGATGAGTTAATGTCAAAATTTAAGGGCGCTAACCATGAAAGACTAGTTTGATTAGCTTGAATCGGAGTGTAGACCTAGGGAGCCAAGTGGTCTTATTTGAGGGAAAATTATTGAAAAGTAGAGCAAACAAGTCCCACATTAATAAAATAATAATAAGAGCATGGGTTTATAAGTGCATGCGTGAACCTCACCCAATGAATTAACCTTTCGAGATGGGAGCTCATTACTTTGTAGAAACTCATGGGAGATATTGGGCCCAACAGCTTTATTTTATAATAAGTTTCAATTACTATAGATAGGAGCTCATTACTTTGTAAAAACTCATGGAAGACATTGGGCCCATCAGCTTTATTTTATAATAAGTTTCAATTACTATTCATGCTACTATTTACTTTAACAATCTATTCTTCCATAGTTCTACATACCTCCACATACTCGTGCGCAAATTCTATACTTACATGTAACGTGTGATAAGTTTACGAATTTTCACACAAGTATGTAAATATTCTACACACCCATATAAATTCTCATTTTCACACAAGTTTGTGAAAATTCTCATTTTCACAAAGGTATGTGAAAATTTTACACACCCAATCCTACATTAAAAAACACGTTTAATTCATCATCATTTATAAAATTATGATAAAATTCAACCTAAACGGGGTGATTTCCATATATTTTTAAGGAGGTACTGATTGGTCAATTATCAATAACCAGTAATTGACATAATTTATATTTGAAAAATTACCAAAAATAGCACCCCTAAAACTTATAGTAACAAAACTAACACTCCCTTGTGTTCAATTAGAATTGAACGTTTAATATTGAACGTTCAATATTCAATTTGAACGTAAAATATTGAACGTTCAATATTAAACGGGTCTAATTGTCGTCATTCAATTTTAATTGAACGGATAATATTGAACGTTCAATATTGAACGGGTCTAAATTATCGTCGTTCAATTTTAATTGAACACAGGGGCGCTAGTTTTGTTATTACAAGTTTAGGGGTGCTAGTTTTGTTATTTTCCCTTCATATTTTTGCAAGTCAATCCGAGTAACAAAAATTCAAGTCTTAGTGAGTACGTTTGGAGTGAGCTGTGGAACGCTAAAGTGGGAGCTGTGTACTTGGTGAGCAAAAAACTGATGACGCACATTGAGCATTCGTTAGTCTAGGATCCCTTGGATGATAACTGTGGGTGAGTGGAATTATGTGAAGGAATTTTGAAATTAAAAGATGTTGAGGCCAAGAAAGGAGAGATCATCCCACTAAATACAATTGTGGAGTAACTTAGAAAACGCCTGAACCTTTTAATTAAAATGTAACCAACAGTGTATTTGAAAGTATTTTATGTATTGTTGTTAAAGCCTACTAAAATTTAGGCTATTTATCTTTCTTTCTTTTTTAAATAATGTTGTTTTTCTTCTGGTAAATCACTTGTACAAGACTTTAAAAGATGTATCTAATCTTTGTAAGTTAATGTTTTCCATGTCTAATTTTGTTGTTATTAATGTGTTTTCAAGTGGATGTTGTTAGTTTATATTTATTTTGTTGTGGTTCAGATAGCTCAATTAATTTACTCGTTATTATCATTCCAGCAAGGTATTTTGCAGCTTTAATCTTTAAAACCTTTTTTTATTTTTAGAATGTTGCTTTTGAAATAACATTCTAACCCACATTTATACTCGAGGTTTCGGTGCAATTGTATCATAATCACGCATTCCATTTTTAGAATTTTCACAATTTGCGGAAAATAGGATTGAATTTTGAACTTTACATTTATATGTCTCACAAGAAAATTTTACTAATATCGCGCTACAATCAGCTTAGAAAGTACTTAATGATCCAATAGAGTGCATTTCTTTTCTTTTTGCAAATCATTGAATTTCTTCATTTGCTTACTTAGATAAAAGTATTATTTGAAAAAGACAACTAGAGAAGAACCAAAAAGATCCAATCGTATTCACTAACCGCCTCAATTGTTATTGCTGAAATGATGAAATGAACAATGATGGTAGAGTTGGCTTTGGCATCAAGTCATGTGGGGGCACCTAATTATACTTCATCACCCGTTCATTCTCTATTTGCCATAATAACATGACTTTAAGACGGTTTATAAGAGCCCTATATATAATATTTACAGATAAGTTAAAAGCTGTCCACATTTGAGTTTTAATTAAAACTGTCCGTACATATTTATTGTAAATAATTTTCATATATAATATAGTACAATTACATATCAAAAAAATCAATAATAATATGTTCATAAATAAATAATTTCAAAAAAAAATTATATAAAAAAGCTACATAAAAAAAGGGAGGGAAGAAATACACACGTACTTGTCGAAATGAGGTGGACACAGGGTGGGTTTTGCGTCGGGCAGTGTAGACAGAGTGGAGATTGCCTAGCGCGGCGGACATGCGGTGGGGTTTGGAGTATTGTGGCAACAAACACAGGGTGGGGCGGTAAACACGAGGTGGGTTTTCGCTTGTTGCGGTGGAAACCGTTTGGGGTTTTGGAAGTAGCATTGGGAAGCGTTGTTGGTGGCGTTAGGTGGTGGCGACGGCATTGAAAAATCGCGAGTAGAGGGTGGGATTTCAACTTATTTTTGTTGGAAATATGTTGTACATGTGTGTAAAGTGTGTGTTTTTTATCCATATATTTTCTTATAGGACACTAGTAGCCGCCTTATTTGTTGGTATGTATATACATTCTTATAGGACGGCTAATAATCGTTTATATACAAACAAATAAGATAGCTAGCCATCTTATAAGAATTTTCTTTAGGACGGTTATATAAAGTTTTTAGTAATTTTTTTCGTCAGAGCCATCCTATTTTTTTTATACTTGAGACCGTCTTATTTATTCCTCACCCTATATTAGAAGCCGTTTTATATTGCCCATAGTAGTGATTATATCCCAATTATTACTCCCTCTCTCCAAGTTTTTAGAAATAAAAAAATTTCCCCTGGAAGCTGCTCTTTCACATGGCCTCAAGCCCCTTAAATGCTTTTTTGAATTATTATAAAAGCATTTTAATTTATAGCTATATTGCAAAAAGCCAGATGTGTGCATGTGAATTGTGAATGGCATAGAAATGGGCTACTATTGTTTATTAAAGACAGGAATTACAACTTTTTTTTGAGAAAGACGATGATTGTTTGCACAACATCCCCATTAGACTCTCTCTCTCTCTTTCTCTCTCAACTTATGTTTTTGTGTGTGCAAGTCTGTTAACTGTTAGGAAAAGTTACACGTTGTCTATTGCTGGAAACTTATTTCCCCCTAATAACATGGTGAGATTCTAATGTGCCCAATCAATCATACTGAGAATAACTCACTATAAAATTACTAAAAAAAAAAAAAACACAGAGAAACAAATCAATTAGCTGTTGATTGACTATGTACAGAACAGCTTTAAGATGAACCTGACATATTTACTGTCAGATGGAATTGTATATCCAATGAACTACTAATTTTAATTTCTATTTTCTAAGAAAATTTGAAAAGCCAACAAAATATTTATGGAAGTGGAGAATATGTAGATCATTTTTTGTTTCCATGGTTTCCTTAACAAAATTGTGTAATTTCTTTACTTAATACCAAGGGGCAAAAACTCTGAACTTTGTCATTCATAACCACGTTCAGAACATCAAAATGATGTGTTTTCTGGGTGTTTTTTTTTTAGAAAAAAAAAAAACTTTAGTAGGTTTTTGCATAATGCTCAGAAAACAAAACAATGGAACATCATATTAATTAATGTCCACTTGAGTTGACCATGAGCATCAATCATCAATTATAAGTTAAAAAGTAGAAGGAATTATTAATAATCAGTTACTAGAAACGCATTCTCTCCATGTTCTGCTGTCTAGGAGATTTCTAATAAATCCAAAAGCTGTACAGTCATTAAATTCACATAATTAGCTGGTTGAGATCCCAAGAACCCACGTATATACATTAACAAGTAAATAAAATATTCATTTGCTATTAATTAATTATGCATTATTACAATGCCACCAATTCTTTATCTAATCTCTTTCACTAGCTTTCGTTCTATCATTCACATATTATACCACTCCTTTCACTCTCAAACTCACACAGATAACCCAGAAATGTCATTCTAAGACTAAGAGAAACTGATCAGAAGAACACAATGAATACCACTTTGTTGTTCTTCTACTGCTACTCTAGTCTCTCTCTTGTTTTTGCTATTGGAGCTCAAATTGTACAAAATGATGAATTGTCAATCTTACTATCAATAAAATCTAGTCTGATTGATCCAATGGATGCCTTGAAAGAATGGAAAATGCCAACCAAGTTGGTAGAAAATGCCAACCAACATTGTAATTGGCCTGGTGTTTTGTGCAACTCCAAAGGGTTTGTACACAAGCTTGAGCTCTCCAACATGAACCTCAGCGGTCGCATGTCAGATCGCATTCAAGGCTTAAAAAGTCTTTCTGATCTTAACATTTGCTGCAATGGGTTTGCTTCCATTTTGCCAAAATCACTATCAAATCTTACTATGTTGAAGAGAATTGATGTGAGTCAAAACTACTTTGTTGGTGAATTCCCCAAAGGTCTTGGAAGTTCTTTTGGATTGACTTATGTCAATGCATCAAGCAATAACTTCTCAGGGTTACTTCCTGAAGATCTTGGAAATGTAACAACCTTAGAAACACTTGATTTCAGAGGAAGTTTCTTTGAAGGTTCAATACCTATGTCATACAAGAACTTGAAGAACTTGAAATTTCTTGGCCTTTCAGGTAATAATTTAACTGGAAATATCCCAAGAGAGATTGGAGAACTTTCTTCTTTAGAAACCATTATTCTTGGTTACAATGAGTTTGTTGGTGAAATCCCAAGTGAGTTTGGCAATCTAACAAACCTGCAATATCTTGATTTAGCAGTTGGTAGTCTTAGTGGTCAAATACCAGCTGAATTGGGTAGGCTGCAAAAACTTACCACAATATATTTGTACAAAAATAAATTTTCAGGAAAGGTTCCATCAGAAATAGGTAATATTTCATCTCTTGTATTTTTGGATCTTTCTGATAATCAAATTTCAGGAGAGATTCCAATAGAGCTTGCAGAGTTGAAAGATTTGCAGCTCTTGAACTTAATGTGTAACAGACTAGTTGGTCAGATTCCAAAGAAGCTAGAGGACTTAACCAAGTTAGAAGTACTTGAGCTATGGAAGAATTCTTTAACTGGTCCTTTGCCTATGAACCTTGGAAAGAACTCTCCTTTGAAGTGGTTAGACCTTTCATCAAATTCACTGACCGGTGAAATCCCACCAGGTTTGTGTGATTTTGGCAATCTTACTAAACTCATCCTCTTTAACAACTCTTTTTATGGTCCAATGCCAATGGACCTTTCAACTTGTTTGTCTTTGGTTCGTGTTCGGATGCAAAATAATCTTATATCAGGAACTATTCCTGTTGGTTTAGGAAATCTTCCGATTCTTCAAAGGCTTGAGTTAGCAAAAAACAACCTAACTGGTCAAATACCTGATGACATTGCTTTGTCTACATCACTTTCTTTCATAGATGTCTCTTGGAATCACCTTGAATCATCTCTGCCTTCTAACATTCTCTCCATTCCTAGTCTTCAAACTGTCATTGCCTCCGGTAACAATCTCAAAGGCAAAATCCCTGATCAGTTTCAGGATTGCCCATCACTTTCAGTACTTGATCTTTCAAACAACCATTTCTTAGGATCTATTCCAAAGAGCATTGCTTCTTGTGAAAAATTGGTTAATCTTAACCTTAGTAACAACCAATTCAACGGGCAAATCCCAAAAGAAATTGCATCTATGCCCACGTTGGCCATTCTCGATCTATCCAACAATTCTCTAGTTGGAAAAATACCTGAAAATTTTGGAAGTTCACCAGCTCTAGAAATGCTCAATTTGTCTTACAACAAACTTGAAGGTCCAGTACCCTCTAATGGCATCCTAATGAACATAAATTCTAATGATCTTATAGGCAATGCCGGTTTATGTGGTTCTATACTTCCACCTTGCTCTCAAAAGTTTGCTGCACAAACAGGAATTCCAAACAAACACATGCACATCAATCACATCGCAAAGGGATTTATGATTGGAATTGCAGTAATTTCATCCATTTGCTTAGCCTTCTTCAGTAGCAGATGGGCATACAACAAATGGTACTTGTATAACAGTTGTTTTGATGACTTTTTCAAGAAGACAAATGAAGAATGGCCTTGGAGACTAGTAGCATTTCAAAGGCTGAATTTCACTAGCACTGAAATTCTAGCTTGCATTAAAGAATCGAATGTCATTGGAATGGGGGCAACTGGTGTTGTTTATAAGGCTGAAATTGACCGACCTCACTCGATTGTAGCAGTAAAGAAGCTATGGAAGTCACAAGCAATAGATATTGAAACTGGGGAAGATCTACTTGGTGAAGTGAATCTACTAGGCAGGCTTAGGCACAGAAACATTGTGAGGTTATTAGGATATTTACACAATGAAACAGATGTGATGATGATATGTGAGTATATGCAAAATGGTAATCTTGGCACAGCATTACATGGGAAGCAAGAAGCAAAGGCTTTAGTGGATTGGGTTTCTCGTTATAACATAGCTGTTGGTGTTGCTCATGGTCTGCATTATTTACACCATGATTGTTATCCTTCAGTTATTCATAGAGATATCAAATCAAATAACATATTGCTAGATGCAAACTTGGAAGCAAGAATAGCAGATTTTGGGTTGGCAAAGATGATGATTCATAAGAATGAGACTGTTTCAGTTGTGGCTGGATCGTATGGATATATTGCACCTGGTTAGTTTGCTTCAAACTCTATATATGATCATCTAGAGGATCTTTTTTTTTTTTTTTTTCCTTTTTTCTCATCTTTCTTTTTTCTACAAAAAAACAAAGTTCAACTTAGTGATTTCTTAATGGATTTCTTTGTGGAAAATTGATGTAGCCAGTTTAGCATGATAGGGAACAACCCATCAAATAAAAAATGAATCTTGATAGACTTTCACACAACGAATCCCATAATGAAGTGAAAGACTTCAGTTTTAGGAGACTAGCAATTAGGCTAACTTTTTTTTACAAGTTAGACAGGTTGTGGATCATGATACCATCCTTGAAAAATGAAACGCATAAGTTTTCTATTCTACTAGTGGCCCATTTGGAACTGCTTCTCTTTCGAGATGGAAGTGCTTTCAAATAAGCTATAACACTTTTGTCCCAAAAAGAAAATAATATGCTAAAAAGACTTCTATATTCTAATAGTATTTGAGAATTTCTGAGTGAAATATTTTCAAAATAATTACCAAAGTACCTCTTTTTTTTATTAGATACTAAAGTACCACTTAAAATTATTTTTATTGTAAAATACACACATATTTGCATTTACAATAATTATGGTGTGACCCGTATCAAAATTTTGAAAAATGAAGAACTTTTTATTTTTAAAGATATCTTGTCGCGTAACACACCTTAATTACTTAGTGCACAAAATTGTGTACCCTTAATATTATTTTTTACTAATTTTATGTCAAACATATATATGCTTTTTTTTTTAATTCACTTTTGATCAAAATACTTCATTGCAAACCACATTTAGGAGAAACTCTTCAAACAAGGCCCTAAATTTCAATTATTTGAGAGTAAATTGCTACTTATATATGGAGTATAATACTAAAGTGATTTTTGTTTTTTCATTTCTCTTCCATTTGACAGAGTATGGATACACAATGAAGGTTGATGAAAAGACAGACATATATAGTTATGGGGTAGTCTTATTGGAGCTTCTAACAGGAAAAAAGCCCTTAGACCCCATGTTTGGAGATTCAGTGGATATAGTTGAGTGGGTTCGAAGGAAAAACAAAAAGAGAAGCGCCTTAGAAGAAGTATTGGACACTTGTATTGCAGGACAATGCAAGCATGTTCAAGAAGAAATGCTTCTTGTCCTAAGGATTGCACTTCTTTGCACTGCAAAACTCCCCAAAGAAAGGCCGTCAATGAAGGATATAATAACAATGCTTGGAGAGGCAAAGCCAAGGAGAAAAAGCATTTGTCAAAATGGACCACAACATGCCAACAAAGAGAAGCCAATCTTCAGTACCTCACCAGTAATAGGCCTCCTATATACCTAGGAACATTTGTGATTTAGTTCTTAATCTCTTTTATGTAAATTTGTTTTCCATTTTTTTTTTTTTTGGTCTTAACTAAGTTCGCATAGAGGATAATGCACCTCAATATTCACACAAGACTAGTTCGATGTATGTTTTAATGTAATATTTGCGTATTATATTAGCGTTTTTTTTAAAATGTTCACTAATGACTTTGACACCGAAAATTGATGTCCTAAAACAATAAAGCAACGATGCATGTTATAAGTGAGAATTTATTTGAGTGGCATGAACTTGAAGCCTACTTGAGGTGCATTTGGCTAAGGGTACTTAGGTCAAAATGTCATTTTAGGTTAAAACGGTTGTCCCAACAGTTTGCATGTGATATCTGTGATAATTGTGGGACGGTGGCCAATACTGGATCAAATGTTGACCAAATTCGGTTTTTTTTTTCCACACATTTTACAACATCTTAACATTATTAACTTTTATTGATGTTTTTTTCGATATTGGTTTATAAGCAGTAACCTACAATAGATATGTTTAATTTTTAAAAATGTGTACTTTAGTTCTTAATATTTTAAAAAGTACAAAATAAATTTATTATTTATTTTATTAAAGTTGGACAATTAAATATAGGCTAATTATTTTAAACATGTAAAAGTTATGTTCCATCTCAAGTGAGGGTTAAATTTATCAATAATGAAAATATTTATTTTTCTTCAAAAATCAACAATTTTTCATTATTAGCAAATTTATTTCTCACTTATAATGGCACGTGAGTTATAATTAGTCTTTAAGACACATTTAATATAAGTAAGCAACTTATAATACACCTTTTTAAAAGATTTTGAATTAAGGTGTACAATTCTTAAAGCTAAAGACCTATATAGAGCTATTTCCTATAAAAATAAAAATAAATCCTTTTAGCCCAAGTATTCTTATTTTTGTTCGAGCCGACCTATAATTCGTGTGAGATTTGTTAGTGTGAGTCATATAATTTAGTGTATAATATATATGTTTATTTGTAATAGAACTCTAGGCAGTACAAGATTCTAGTTTACTCAAGACTCTTGTAATTTATTTTCTATATATACCTCTATTATGTGATAAGAATTAGTAAGATAGATATTTCATTCACAGTATATTTGACTCGGTATCAGAGCGGGTTCAAAAGAATTTTTCTTATTTTTTTTTCTCCTCTCAGTTCCACCACCACCTCTCAGGGCCACCACCACCTGTCTCCGTCCGCCGTCTGCCTGTCTCCAACGCGTGTCCGCTTGTCTCCAGCGCTGCCTGCCTATCTCCGTGCATGGCTATCTCCAGCGTCGCCCGCCTGTCTCCCGCGCACGGCTATCTCTGTCGCTCTCTGTCACCGCAGGTTTCTCTGCTCACCATTGACTCCTTCTTCGCACCGCCGTTTTCTGACCTCCTGGTTTCATCGTCGGTTGCTACCAGGTTCCGTCCCAAATCTGGTATTTGCCTCCATCTCTTATCCTACCTGCAAACACAAAACCAAACAGTAAACCCTTCCAACCAAAGCTACAAACCCCATAACCCTAGCCCACGTCTCTCACAACCCTCATCTCAACCCACAACCTTAAGCCCATCACCTCAGCCCACAGGAAACCCTAAGCCCACACCCAAAAAAAAAATTTTACTTTCATTTGGTCTCAGCAAGCCCAAACACATCATCAACCCATTCTAGCCCAAACACATCACCAGTTCAGTCAGTAGCCAACACACAGTCATCAATCCAGTCAACAGACACAATTAGCAATCAACAGACACAGTCAGTAGTCAAGTCAACTGTCCAGTCAGTAAATCAAAAAAAAAAAACTTTTATTCCACTGCATATTATTATTATCTTTTTCAATGGAAGATTGAAAAGAAAATCAGGATTCCAAAACCAATGAAATATTTAGCCTGGCTATTCAAGCAAGGTCATCAATGCCAGATTTTTATGAAGCAGCTGGACAATATCATTATATGACATATGGAGGTAACCCTACAGCTTCTATAGCTGGTCGTGGTAAGATTGGTATGGTTTCAAACGTTTATCACTTTGTTAGATCTGATATTTAGGATTATTGATTCTGGTGCATCTGATCATATGACTTATGATAAAATCGTTATTTTACTTACTTATTTTCCCCACCAGTGTCTTATGTTACGAATGCTAATAGGTGAAGCTTTTCTTATGTTAGGAATGGGGCCAGTTAGTATCACCTCAACCTTATAGCTCCAAAATGTTTTATACGTACCAGAATTTATCCCATCACTTAATATCTGTCACCACAGTTAAATACTTGAGTCTAAATGTTCTGTAACCTTTTATCATATGTATGTGATTTTTCAGGATCTTATTACCAGTAAAATACTTGGTCGGGGGTATCTGAGGAACAGATTATTTCATCTAGGATCAGAACTACGCAGGGGAGAAACCAGGAGCACAATCCTACACCACTTTAACTTCGAGTTCTGACCAGCTAAGTAAAATTTAGTTATGGCATCATCGCTTAGGACATCCGTCTTTTAGTCTTATGAAAAAATCTATGCCTACTCTATTTATTGGTGTGAGTGAATCTGCTTTACGTTGTGAGACATGTGTGTTGGCTAAGATTCATCGTACTACTTATTCTCCAAGTTTTTCTAATAGAAGTACTATTCTTTTTGAATTAATTCATTCTGATGTTTGGGAACCGTCTAGAGAGCCTACTATATCAGATATGAGGTATTTTGTGTCGTTTATTGATGATTGTACAAGATTGTCATGGGTTACTCTTCTTAAAAACAAAGATGAAGTTTTTCAAGCTTTTCAAAATTTTTGTACTCATGTTCAAATACAATACAATAGTATTATTAGAGTCCTACGTTCTGACAATGGGGAAGAATATGTTAATCGTGTTTTTCAAGATTTTTCTAAACACATGGGATTATTCACTAAACTACTTGCCCACAAACACCAGAACAAAATGGGGTGTCCGAAAGAAAAAATCGTCACTTACTTGATATGACTTGTACTCTCCTATTTAGTGCTAATATGCCAAAATATCTTTGAGGCGATGCTGTACAAGCTTCCGCCCATCTCATCAATCGTCTCTCATCTAATGTCCTTCACGGAAAAATCCCGTTTGAGGTTCTCGCATCTCATGTATCCCTTTCATTATTTCATAATCTTCCTGCCCGTGTATTTGGTTGTGTTGCTTTTGTACATGTTCCTAAAAATCAGAGGTCTAAATTAAATGCTCGAGCAATTAAGTGTGTGTTTATTGATTATGGAGGATATAAAAAAGGGTACAAGTGCTACCATCCATCTACCAAAAAGTATTTTGTCACTATGAATGTCACTTTCTTTGAAGATATGAGTTATTTTTTCTCATCTGATATTGCTCTTAAGGAGAAGAATTCATATTTTGAAGAGCTGTATCATGGTGAGGGGGAGGAATTGTAAGGAACTTTGGAAGTAACGCAATTAGGAGATAATATTTTGATGAGTCCAGTTGAGGTTCTTATCCCATTGAATTCAGTAGTAGAAGAAGCAGATGCTTCAAGTATCCAAGCATCAATTCTAATCACTGAAAATCAAAATGAAGACACAATTGTTCCCTCTCCTACCCTTGATCAACAACTCCCTGGTACTGAAGGTCACTCAGCTGAGGTATGTACACCCACTGATACTAATAGCATTGAGTCTAATTTTGGACAGTATGTGTTATCAAATAGGTCTACTCGGGGTCAACCAGCCAAAAAGTATGAACCAAATATTCATGCAAAATTAAAGTATCTAATAGCCAACTATATATCCACTAAAAGATTGTCTAAGTCATATAAATCATTTGTAAATCAAATATCTGCTGTATCAGTACCTAACAAAGTGCAGGATGCGTTGGGATATCCAAAGTGTAGGAAGGCAATTGATGAAGAGATGGAGGCGTTACAGAAGAATGACACTTGGCAACTTGTGCCTCCACCACAGGACAAGAAAGCAGTTGGTTGTTGCTGGATATTTATTGTGAAACATAATGCTGATAGATCTGTGAATCGATATGAAGCACGCCTTGTAGCAAAAAGGTTCACTCAGACGTATGGTGTAGACTACGATGAGACTTTTGCTCCTGTTACCAAAATGAATACTATTTAGGTTCTGCTTTCACTTGCTACTAGCTTAGATTGACCACTTCATCAATTTGATGTTAAGAATGTGTTACTTCATAGAGAGTTAGTCGATGAGGTATATATAGACGGTAGGAAAAATACTAATGAACAAACTTAAATGAATATTGTATAAATTTATATTAAAATTATATAAGAATAAATATAAATAAATTATCAATATAAAATTAAAATAATATAAAATAAAAATTAAGTAAAAAAATTATTGAAGCCAATGTATCACATGATTTTCTATAATTATTTTTGCTCGTCGTAGGTGTTTAAGTCATTACTACAAAAATGTATTTTCTTGTCGGTTTTTAACCTTCAAGATAGACCTATCTTATCGATTAAAAAAATTACCAATGTATACAGTATCGACATAGGTTCTCATTTACTTTGGCGGTTTTTAATACATGTGTTATTCAATTATATTTAACGAAAAATTGAATAAAAAATTAATTTTATTATTGCCTGATACAACTAAAGGAACTTAAAAACATTTTTTTTTATTAATAAAAAAATTTAAAGATATTTTTTATAAGTTAAAAAATTAAATAACATCTTTTACAAAAACAAAATAATCTCAACCTATTGTTTAATATCCTTTCACACTTCAACGTGCTTTGATTTTGAAAATCTTTCATATATTCATGTTTTTATCTTTGAAAATCAAATATTTTTTGAAGTATTTTCAGAATTGAATCATACATATATATTTAATGCAAGCCAAAACAGTGCATACTAAATGGCAATCACTAAATTTTGGTATATCAGATTTCTATTTTCCTCCTAATCCTCCTCTTAAGTCTACTTTCCAATATTTTTTTCATTTCATCTTCTCTTAAATTATCAGTTACACAATACAAGCTTAAAATTATTAGTTCTACATTAATTTACTTTACTTTTTAATTTTTCATTTTAATGAAAAATCTTACCTTTTTTTGACAAAAAAATCTTATCTAATTTTAAATTAAAGCATGAAAAATATTAGTTTGCAAAAAAATATAATACTATTAATGCTAAACTCTCAAACTTTCGCATAATAAATTAAATTCATAAATTATTATAGATATAATTTTTTAAGACAATTGTATATTCACGTGCAAAATTATATTGAAGATGAGCAACTTCTACTTTATTAAAATTACCACATTATTTTATTTTATTTTATTGAACAAGAAATTATCACATTATGGTTGAGAAGATGGAATAATACAACTAAGAACAGTGGGAGTTACAACATTTATGTGCAATGAAGCTGGAATGCCTGATGATGTTTGTGGTGATGACGCATGGTCTATCTTCTTCCTTTTTGTTTTAATTTAAAATCTTAAAAGACAATTAATCCTATGTTTCCTATCACCACTGGTTCTGTAAGCATATATGACTTTAATGTTGCTAGCTAGCTGGTTTTTAGGCTTCATGGTCAGGATATATACTATGTTGATTGTTGAATGACTATTATATACATGACTAAACTGTTTAATTAAGGTTGTATATTTTGTTTAATTATAATAAAATGAAAAACGAAATATCAACAAAAACAATTTTTTTAAATGACATTTACATGCTCTCTCACACACGCATATATTCACGGGGTTCAAATCCACGCACTTACTAAGAACATATATCATTCTACTGTAAAATAATTAATAATATCATAAAAAACACTACAAACACAAGATATCTTATAAGAAATTAACAGGAGAATGTGGTTGTTATTCTCATAAATTAATTATAATGAGGCAGTGATGATTATTACAATTTAAAATTGTGGTTCAATGAAATTAAATATATATACTAACAATATATATATTTTTATATAAATAAATTTATTTAAAAAATACATTTTTAATATTAAAAAACACTAATTCTTTCAATAATTAAATTAAATTAAATTAAGTTTTCTGTATTCTTATATTTATTTTTAATTTAAAAACAATAACTTTATAAATAATTAAATTAAATTTTCTTTATTTTAATAAAAACATTTTCTAAATAGATAAAAATGAGAAAATAATGTCCATATAAGAAAACTAATTTTAATTTAGTATAGCAAGAGTTATGTTAATTTTTTAATTTTTTCATAAATTGAGTATATTTTATAAATAAATACTAAAGATTAAAAATCGCACCTAAATTGATCTACTACCTACCCATACCTAATATTGTTCTACGAAACTTTCTCCAATAACCACCCTGCAAATCAACAAACATCCCTAGTAAACATAAATATTCAACAAATCTAATTGTTTTTTTTTTGGAAATTTTTTTACATTGTTAATATGAATATTGTGAAAAAATTAAAAATTAATCAAAATTAAATTAATAACTTTCTTGCTTTTCGTAGCATTAAAAGTTATACATTTTTGGACAAATGAAAAAAATAAATAATAATAATATAATAAAAAAAGCTGACCTCAAATTTGCCTGCGTTGCATTTCACATCTTTTTATATTATCAAATCATCAAATAATTTTTTCTCTCTCATTTCATGTTATATGTTTAAATCACATAAAGTATTACTTCATAAAAAAAAAAAATCATAAAATAACCTCACAATAAACTTGCAGAAACAAAAAAAAAAATGGCATATTGTGTAGTAAAGCTAAATATGAAATAACTATTGGTTTTGGGTTAATAAACTATCAAAATAACTATAAGCAATCTTTAACTATTTTAATTTTATAAAGAAAATTAAGAAATAATGATTAAATAATAAAAAATAAAGACTTATAGACTTCTAATTTTTCATTAAATTATTATGCATATTAATTATTATTTTACAAATATTTAATTGAGAGTTGCTATTTCTAGAGTAGAAAATACTAATACTTAAAATTTTGAACAAATATTATTAAAATAATTTACATTCAGAATTAATTTTAATTAAGAACATTAAAATTTTGAAAAAATATTATTAAAATAATTGTATGCAATATATAATTTTTTTTAAAAGTTAAATTATGAAAAGTAGTAAATAATACTTACGGAATTCTTTTGAAATTTTAGTTTTTTAATAAACTCCAAATGAAGTCATTATGTTCGCAACTCATTATTCCAAAAAGAAATTAACTTTAATTTTTAAAACATTAATGTTTTGTAGAACTATGAAAAAAATAATTATGTGTAATCTATAAATTTTAATTTTATAAAAAAGAAATTATAATAGAAGGATTAATCCTAACTAAATTCTTTTAAAACTCTAATTTTTAATTACTAATTAAGTAATTATGTATGCTATTTATTATTCTTAAAATAATTACTTTTTTTTTAAAATATAAAATTTTTGAATAAGTACAACCAAAATAATTATATACAATATATAACTTTTTTGGTTTTATAAAAAATAAAATTATGAAATCCTTTGAAATTATAGTTTTTAATTCTTAGTTAAATCATTATATATTTTACTTATTATCTCAAATATTAATTTTAACTAAAACATTAAACAAGAAAGTTATGAATTGTTAAATAAATAAGTCTTTAATTTCGAATTAACTCATGATGTCCATTTTTTATTATGTCAACTAATTAATTTTAATTAAAAATATTAAAAAAAAAATGTACAAATATGTCATTAAATAATCAAAACTAAAGTATTTTAAAATTTTAGTCTTTAATTTCTAAATAAGTCATATATATGTGTTATTTTTATTCCACAAAGAATCATATTTTATTAACAACAAAGTTTAGAAGTATGATCAATCAAATATATGCTTAAATAAAAATTTAGAACAAAAAGCCACAAATCATTTTGTGTTACATAATTATTTTAGGGGTCAAGCAGCGTATAGACATAACTAATTATATATTTTTTTACAATTAATTAGTATTTTAAAAAATGTTAATGGCAGTTGGGCGATAAACACCCAATTCTTATGCACAGTTTGCCCAATTTCGAATATGGACCTGTGGTAAGAACCAATTTTCAAAGGCCGATAAAAGCCCAATAAATAACAAGCATCTTTTTCTATGATTAGAATGCTCTAAAAAAATGAAAATGACTTGCTCTAAGGGAGGCACTTTGAGATAATAGGGAACAGAATGAGCTTTGCTCAAAACAATAATCAAGTGTCTCATTGCCTACACTGCTCAACAGAGACTTGCACTAAAAGAAGGTCGCATATGAACAACTTAGCTCTGGTCTTGTCACTTTATACTCATACTCATTAGCTAGCCCTTCGGCTATTAAATATGACAAAACACATGCATCCAAACACTCACACCTATAGGATGCCCCCTTTGGAACTCAACTATGAAGATTTCAATTATTGAGCTAGACATCCCAAACATTACAATACCACACAAGAAGACCTCTATTTAGGGGTGACTCGATTTCTTTAGTTTGAAGTGAAGGATGGTAACAAGCGAAATTAATGTGTTCCAATTTCTTGCCTTGCACCAACCATCTACTGGACCATAGACTAAACATTGCTTGAAAAAACTATGTCTGCCCCCCTACAAGGTATATCTCGCACTTATGAGCCACTATAACTATCCAAGAAGATATTCGGAACTGGAAAAACTCACTTGGTGGACTGTCTAGCTACAAGTCTCATTCCACACAAAACATGGATTCTCTAAAAAGCAAAGGCCGTAGGTGGCCAAGAGAGTCCACTTGGAGACTTGGGATCTTGAAATGCGAAGGATGCTTAAAGCTCAGATAGGTGAAAGAGAACTAGCTCTAATTTGTATAATATAGAATACTCTAACCCTGGGAATTGAGTTAGCGTTACTATTTTGTTTGGGTC
Organism: Elaeagnus macrophylla; assembly: GCA_029378325.1. Classification (NCBI taxonomy): domain Eukaryota; kingdom Viridiplantae; phylum Streptophyta; class Magnoliopsida; order Rosales; family Elaeagnaceae; genus Elaeagnus; species Elaeagnus macrophylla. The sequence continues at coordinate 47,959,085 of CM055640.1, read as the reverse complement.
TAAATAGAAGTTGCAAGATTCATCTGAATCAAAGCAGGTTCGAGTATGCCCTCACTATAGCCAAGTTAGCTCTAAGAGTTAGAGTTGATGGCTAGAGAGACCCATTTCTTTGAGTTAAGCTAGGATCGTACTCTTTTGAGGCCCTCTCATAGCGACTTTCTACTCGTCCCTTTCCTTCTCCTCATGGTTGGAGATCAAGGACCCTCATTTTGTTGTTTCAGTGCATTAACTCATAGGCAGAACCTCAACTCCTTTAGTTTTTTTGTTTGCTTCTTAACTCTTCTAGGACCGGAATGATTACCCTTGCCCGATAGATATATATCCATCCATGAATGAATGTCGTTGGGGATTATTAAGAGTGATAATTTTTAACACGACACGAACATGGATAAAAAATTTAGTAAAATTTGATCGACAGTTTTTTAATATTTTTAAAGTTTTTGTCATTTCTTACTATAATAAATAGGTACTACGGAAAAAAGTTGAGTAAATTTTTTCGTATATTAATTAACATTAAAATCTAACACAATTAATTTCAAAATACGATACGAATATAAAGATACGAGGACTCGTAGTATACTAATTGAAAATATAGCTCTAAATATATACCTTTTATTTAATAAAAGTACCAAATGTGATTGATTATCATAATAATCTTAATTACAAAAAAAAAAAAATTAGCAGAATATAACAAATAATGAGACTCCTTTGTGTATATTTTTATCATATTAGATCAAGAAATAAAAAAAAAAAAAGTAGAGTAAAGTTTTAATAAACTAATACAAGTATACTAAAAATATGTAAATATATAATATCACTAAAAAAATTCATTCAAATCAAAACCACACCAAAATATAGAAGAACCAACCTCAAATTGTATAATGTTACATGCCTGATTAAATGTTTGTGCGCCAGACTATTTGAACCAAATCGAAACAATCTTATTACAAGGCTAATCTCTCAAAGTCCTCTACCCAAATGAAATCAAAGCAAGCAATAATGATGATGATGACAGGCTTGATTTGATTTTGCTTTTAATTTGGAGCTGAAATGTTTGATATTTAATATGTGACGAATTTCTTTGTAGCATGTTTTTGTAATTCTTTGTTTTTTTTTCTTTTTTCTTTCATTCTTGAAAAAACTCACTTTACAAGTCAATAATGAAGGAAGCATTTATATGGCTTAACACTAGTGAACTCACCGATGATTACGAAAACAAATCAACTCCACTTCTATAAATACCAACACTACCAACAAGTGCTCGCTTAGAGATATTGGTACTGGTACTTCAAATGGTACCATGAGATTCGAAAACAAAATGATAACAAAGAGAAGCATTGGTTCGATACTTTTGACACTATTGAAGAAGATGCTTATAGTCATTTGTAATGGAATTTTTTTTGTAAAAGAATAAATGGGGTTGTTTATCTTTGGATTAAAATAAATTCTTTTTTTCGATTTATTCTCAAATTATTTTTAATTCGTTTTTAACCTTGTGGACACAAAAGGTGGTCAGTCTAAAGTATATATATATATATATATATATATATATATTTTATTGTTTTTTTAATAATTTATGTTTATACATATTTTATATTATTAGTTATATTTATTTAAATGATTTAAAACTAATTGTGGAGTATAATAATTGAATATGATTACTAGTTCTCATATGAGAGGAAGATATGGATGATTGAGAAGGGCAAAAAAGTAATTTTGGGGTCATTCTTTTAAGATATTGTGTAACTACTCAATCAGCATTGAGGGAGAATATTCTATGCTCTTAACAACTCCCCTTGCCACCAACAAGCTATCAAACAACTCTTCCTGCTAAACAAAGCCCTTCCACTACTCGATCAGCATTGAAGGAGAAAGAATCTTCTATGTTCTTTTAGCTCTCTTCTCAATTAGGAACAACCCGTAGCCCCACTGAAACTCTAAAGGCCTAGTGCACAAATCTGCATACTCTTAAACTCTGAAGAGGATCTAAGGAACCGTGTTGTACCCAAAATCGGAAGAGGTAAAATAATAATAACAAGCACCCACAAAAATATAAGAAAAATAATCAATAGAAAGGACACAAAGATTTAAGTAGTTCAGTAGTTAATGTGACTACTTAATCCATTGCTGAGGTCGGCACAAAAAAATTTCACTATACTTGTCAAAGAGTAGTACAATAATATTTGTCAACAGACCAAATCACTCAAATACACAAATACTCAATTATACCCAAATTAATCTCTTTCACCAAAACACTACAACAAATAAATCTGTCTTGTCAATTTAGCAATAATAGATATAGAACAAAGCAAAGATTGAAATAACCTTGCTATAGAGATTGAGAATAAAAGGAGATACTTCACAACTAGGTCTATGCAGCAAATTAACATCTATCAAAGGTGCCATTGTTTTGTCGCCTTTGTTTAATTTTTTGTAAGAACTTTGCTATCATTTTTTCTCTCTTACTCTGTTGCCGCCTCAGTATCTTATTTCCTTTTCTACTTGTTAATTCCATCATCCCTTATTAATATATATAAGGTTATATATGAGTTCGGCAAGTGACATAATGGGCTTTTAATTCTAGCACATTAATTTAGTTAATAATTATTATGAATTTTTGGGTCATACTCACAACAATCTCTACCTTTAACTAAAATATGTATCAGTATCTTCAAACGTCGAGCCTCTTATATCATCATTTCAAGGTACCTTTTAATAGGCACTAAAACAACATTTCATTTATGGGTAGGAATGCTCCACCATCTTCAAGGTTCTCAACTACCTTTAACCAAAATATGTATCAGTATCTTCAAACGCCGAGCCTCTTATATCATCATTTCAAGGTACCTTTTAATAGGCACTAAAACAACATTTCATTTATGGGTAGGAATGCTCCACCATCTTCAAGGTTCTCAACAAGAACTAATATGAATCAAGTCCAAACAATGCTTGAACTTATCCCTTGGTACTGACTTTGTCAACATATCAGCTGCATTCTTTTTTGTATGAACCTTTAACAGCTTGATTAGCCCTTGATTCATCAATTCTCTAATATTGTGATACCTCACACTAACATGTTTAGTCCTCGCATGAAAAACTTGATTATTGGCTAAGAGAATAACACTTTGACTGTCACATAGAAGAGGTACATTCTCTTGTTTAAAACCAAGTTGTTCTAGCAAACTCATAAGCCATATGCCTTCTTTTGCTGCCTCAGTCATAGCCATATATTCGGCTTCTGTCGTGGACAATGCAACTTTATCCTACAAATTTGATTTCCAACTAATATAGCCACCACAAAAAATAAAGACATAACCTGTCATCGACCTTTTGGTATCAACATCACTAACATAGTCAGAATTTACATAACCTATAGCAACATTAGATGCACCATTTTTATCAAACATGATGCCACAATTACGTGTACTTGTCAAATATTTGAAAATTTATTTAACAACATTCCAATGCTCTTTACCTAAATTTGCCACGTACCTACTCACAACACTTACTGCTTGAGAAATATCAAATCTAGTGCAAATCATCAAATACATTAGACATCCAATTGCACTGGCATAAGGCACCTGAGCCATGTACTTCACCTCGTCTTCTGTACTAGGACATAAACTTGTGGACAATTTGAAATGTGCTGCAAAGGGTGTGCTTACTAGCTTAGCATTCAACATGCTAAACTTATGCAGAATCTTCTCCATGTAACCTTTTTGAGACAACTAAAGTTTATCAGCTCTCTTGTCATGAATGATCTTAATTCTAAGGATATTTTTGGCAACACCAAGACCCTTCATCTCAAATTCGCTTCTAAACAAATTCTTTAAGTCATTGATCTTTTCCTTACTTTGAGCTACGATCAACATATAAAGTCAACAATACTAATGTTTTATCATCACCAATCTTGAAGTAAACACAACAATCATACTCACAACAATAACCAAGAGAAACAATAAAGGAGTCAAACCGTTTATACCATTGGGGAGGTGATTGCTTCAACCCATACAATGACTTTTTCAATCTGCAGATATAGTCTTCTTTATTGGATTTAATGAACCCCTCTAGTTGTTATATGTATATCTCCTCATCCAAATCTCCATGGAGAAAGGCAGTTTTGACATCTAACTGCTCTAATTCTAGGTCATATAATTGGCCATGGCAGAACAACTCTGATAGAAGTGTGCTTCATAACAGGTGAAAAAATCTCATTATAATCAACTCCTTCTTTCTGTGAGTATCATTTTGCTACCAATCGACTCTTATATTGCTTCAGTTCTTTAATTCGATAAACCCATTTGCAACCAATAGCTCTCTTTTCCTTAGGCAGTGGAACCAACTCCCATGTCTTGTTCTTGTGTAATGACTTCATCTCTTCATTCATTGAAGCCTTCCACTTTTCATTGTATTTTTTGCTTATAGCATCTTGGAAAGAAATAGAGTCATCACTACCAATGAACAAAACAAATGAAACTCTGTCATTTTCAAACCCAAGTCTCTGTAGTTCCCTACAAATGTGTGGCTCCCTATGAGTAGCAATGCTATACTGCTCAAATTGCTGCTCTTCATCCTGAGCCTGTGGTTGCTTTTGATCTTGGAACTATTGTTGCTGCTGAACCTCTCTAATGATCGGCTGATAAACCTTATCCTGTGAGTTTTTAAATGTGAACTCCACCTCCTTTGGAGCTTTACCCTTCTCACCAAAACTTTCTAATATGGGCTCTACCGTCACACTTTTCAACGTAGACTTCTCGTCAAAAATCACATCTATACTAATAACCAATTTCTTAGCTTCTAGATCATCTAACCTGTAGCCTTTGACACCTTTCTGGTAGCCAAGAAAAATGCACTTCTTAAATTTGGCATTCAACTTTGATCTCTCATCACTCTATATATGAACAAAAGTAGGACAACAAAAAACTTTTAGTATAGAAAAATCAACAGGTTTGGAATACCATACCTCTTCGGGAATTTTGAAATCGATGGAAGAATGAGGACTTCGATTGATGAGAAAAATCGTAGTGCTCATAGTCTCTACCCAAAATTTTTTTGGCAAACCTACTTGCAATCTCATACACCTTGCTCTCTTTGCAATGGTTCTACTCATCCTCTCAGCAACTCTATTTTGCTAAGGAGTCTCCTCACTGTATAATGTCGAATAATACCAGTTTTCTTGCAAAATTCTCTGAATGCCTTGTGCTTGAACTTGGTGCCGTTATTAGTTCTCAAAATCTTTATCTTTATCTTTATACTAGAATGGTTCTCTACCTCTGCCTTCTATTCCTTAAAGATATCAAATACCTTAGTTTTACATCTCATAAAATAAACCCAAACATTTATGGAGTAGTCATCGATGAAAATAACATAATAGAAAGCTCCATTTTGAGAAGCAATAGTTATGGGTCCCCAAACATTAGAATGGACATAGCCCAAAATACCATAACAAGAGTGAGTCGCTGCCTTAAAACTAACTCTTTTCTGCTTACCATAAATACAATGTTCACAAAAATCAAGCTTGCAGGTCTTTACATCTTTCAACAAGTTCCTTTTATGGAGTTCCAATATATTCTTCTCACCTAAATGTCCAAGCTTCATATGCCAAACCATAGCATCATCAAAAGTAGCATCTTCAGAAATTAAAGTAGTTCCTCCTACAACAGTATTTCCAATCATCTTGTAGAGATTGCCAAATTTCTTACCTTTAATTACTACTAAAGCTCCTTTAGACACCTTGAGCATTCCATCTTTTGCAGAGTATGAATAGCCCATCTCATCTAACTCACCAAGAGAAACTATATTCTTTTTCAAGTCAGGGATATGTCTTACACTTGTCAATGTCCTCACAATACCATCAAACATCCTAACCTTAATGGTTCCTATCTTAACAACTTCACATTTTGCATTGTTGTCCATACACACACAATTACCACTCTTGGGAGTATAAGTATCAAACCAATTTATATGTGGGCACATATGATAGGAACATCCAGAATAAAGAATCCAAAAATTAGCAAAGGAATCAATACCTGATGAGACAGTTGCAAATCATCATCTTTATCTTCACTTTTATCCTCTGCAACACTAGTTGAATTAGTGAGTTGTGTCTTCTTCTTTCTATCCTCCAGATCCTTGGCTAATATTCTGCAATATTTTCGAATGTGACCCTTTTTGTGACAATAATGGCACTCTATATCTTTATTAAACTGTTTGGGTCTTGAGCTTGATCTTCTTCTACCTTTATCATAATTTATGTCTTAAGACTTGCTTCTTCTACGCCTGTAGTTGCGATTATTACTAGTGACAACGAGACCATCTGCTTGTGATTGCTCACCATCAACTTTCTTCTTTTTGTGGTAAGACAACAAAGCTTCCTTCGCACTCTTAAAAACAATAGTCTATTTTTCATACAATAAGGTGGCAATCAAATGGTCATAAGATAATGGTAGAGAACACAATAACAACATACTTTTATCTTCATCATTAAATGTTACCCTCAACTAGCCAAGTTCAGAAAGCAACCCATTGAAGGTATTCATGTGTGTCAACAAGTTTGTATTCTCAGACATACGAAGAGCATACAACTCTTTCTTCAAAAATAATTTATTTGTCATAATTTTGGCCATATAAAGTTGCTCTAAAGTTTTCCATAAATCATAAGCAGTTTTTTGATAAAAACATTATGAACTACCTCATTTGAGAGTCCCTGACGAATTACACTTGTTGCCTTTTAATCAAGCTCATCCCATACTCCATCTTTCATATTATCGGGCTTTTGATCTTTACCTTGTAATGGCTTTGCAACTCCCTTTTGAATCAATACATCTTTCATACTCATCTGCCATAGCGAGAAATCATTATTTTCATTAAATCTTTCAACCTTTGTGGATAACTCTGTACTCGTCATCTTTTTAACCAAACTCTGATACCATTTATTGTACCCAAAATCAGATAATAATACGGAAGCGATAAAATAATAATAACGAACACCCACAAAATTATAAGAAAAATAATCAATATAAAAGACATAAAGATTTAAGTGATTCAATAATCAATGTGACTACCTAATCCACTGCTAAGGCTTGCACCGAAAAATTTCACTATACTTATCAAAGAGGAGTACAATAAGATTTGCCAACAGTTAATTGGCTAAATCACTCAAATACCAAAATACCCAATTACACCTAAATCAATCTCTCTCACCAAAGCACTACAATAAATAAATTTGTCTTGCTAGTTTAGCAACAATAGATATAGAGCAAAGAAAAGATTGAAATAACCTTGCTATAGAGATTGAGAATAAAAGGAGATACTTCACTATTGGGTGTCTCTGCAGCAAATTAACATCTGTCAAAGGTGCCATTATTTTGCCTCCTTTGTTTAATTTTTCGTAAGAGCTCTGTTGCCATTTTTTCTCTCTTACTCTGTTGTTGCCTTTGTATCTTATTTCCTCTTTTACTTATTAATTCCATCATCCCTTATTAATATATATAAGGTTATAAATGAGTTCTGCAAGTGACCTAGTGGGCTTTTAATTTTAACCCATTAATTTAGTTAATAATTATTATGGACTTTTGGGTCATACTCACAACAAATAGTAAGGAGATGCTCAAGGAAAGAGCCCAACAGCTCCTTATGCTTTAGCATCTTTCACGATGTTGATTACACCAACTAAATAGCTTTGACCTATCTTAGATGGAGCCTTTAAGCTCCCATGACTTGGTACAACATCTCCAAAGAGTCATGTTCTTATACAGACCTGTCCTAGATGGAGCCTTTCAGCTCCCACGACTTGGTACAACATCTCTAAAGAGTCATGTTCTTACACAGAGTCTATTATGTTCTCCATATGGCAAAGTGAGTCGACTCCTTCCTCATGAGGGACATTATCTCGTACGTCTAACATCCTAGTATAAGTAGGATTCTGGATAGACTCATCATCCCACTAAAACGATCTCAAACACTATTATAAATACTTCACTTGATCTACCTAACAGGTATTAGGATCTGAGTTGCGTAATTCTACCCCTCTAAATCCTATCACTCTACTACTTTGATTACCTTGCTCTGATCACCGTCTAACTCGAGCATTAGAGTCCTTACGGGAGCAACAACTTTCCCATTTGGTCTCCTTGTGGTAAGCTGATTATTGAATGTGCAGAATATCTCATTAACAATCAACAATGTGGATGTTTGGGCTGTATTCTTATTAATTTGATTTTTTTAAAAGAAATACAATTGTAAAAGAACCAAACTAAGAGAAAAGAAGAGAATTCGATAAAAGATAATCATATGATAATTATCTAATGAAAAATTGGAATATATTCTGATACCAAATTGGTGTGGATTTTGAAAGGGAGAGAATTTGGGAAATAAAGGGAGATAAGTTAATGTTAAAAGAGTGAAGAGTTTAGAAAATTAAGGAGAGTATTTTGATAGACTTTTAAAGAGTTGTAAAATTTTAAAAAAATTATCAACTTTTAAAGATGTTGGTAAATTTTAATAGAGTTTTACATATTACAATGAATTTTTATTCTAAGATAAAAATTCTTGAAATCTTTAGAAATATTTAGAATAGAGAGAATAATAAATTTTAATTTTTTTTTTTAAATCAGTAACATTTTGAATACTTTTAGATTTTTAAAGACTATTATAAAATATTAAATAAATACTTAAACTTAGAATTTTAAATATTTATATCAAATTTTATAGATTTTTAAAGAATTTTATAAAATTTTAATTAAACATGTCAAAATTTTTAGAGTCTTTAAAAATTCTATTTGAATATTATTGAATTTGAAACTCCATAAAAGTTATAAAAAAAATTCAATTAAATACACCACTATAAAAAAATAGAGATAATTAAGGAATAATGTAATTTAATTCAATGTTACAAGTCTCAAAATAAAGGAATAATTTATTCATCATATTTTGAAAAAAATAAATAAATCCTATATATAATTTAAAATATTAATATAAAAATTAAATACATAGTTATTGAATAAGTACAATTTTAACAAATATCTCAACTTTTAAAATTTTGGAAGCGATAAATTTCTAAATTATCTCAACTTTTTTTTTTTTTTTTCCCTTCCTTATTCCAATCGGCCAATCACTTTTATACTCACTCAAAAAAAAGGTAATGAACTATCGTAATTAATATAAATAACAACTGTACCAGTTTGAAGTGTAATTTACAAGTTTACTATTTCAGACAAGCACTGAGTAGCGTATATTTTTGAAATTGAACCTCATATGACATACCGAATCCGTAAGTGGTGCCTTTGTATTTCTGCAATACGGACGTGTATCTGCCGCTCCGGTAACTGTTATTAATAGCTCATTTCTTCTTCGTCTTTCCTACATTCTTCATTTATTTATTACTTTTTTCATATAAAGCATCGTTTTCTGAAACCCTAGAAACTTGCGTAGTCAGTGGACTCTTGCTACCGAATCCCCTTTTTCTCAAGGTGCTGGCGAAGCTTTTGTTTTGATTATGTTTTGTTATGCGAACTGATTTGCGTTAATCATTTGATCATTTTCTCTAGTTTGTTGTCCATGTGAGTAGAACTCCTCACTGTTTCTTCGGCTTTTTATGGAACTCTTTCTTAATTGGTTGTGGAGCTGTTAGTGTACTATGAAATAGGTTTTTCCTGAAAGAAACCATGGCAAAGTGCGATCCTTCTTCTTAGAACTTATTTTTTTAATGCGAGTCTGGTGAGTTGTTGCATTCGTCAGTTTCTCAGATGGATGGGTTATTTTGCATGTTTAGAAAGTTTGGGATTGAGTTGTATTAATTTTTTATATTAGATAAGTTGTATTAAGGGTAACAAATGAACGTGATGTTTTTCATTAACCTCCATTTTGACTGCACTATTTTATAAGAATTAAGTTATCATTCTGTTAATTAAATCTGATGACTAGTTTACTGAACGTCAGCTGTCTAAAGTTCAGAAAGATGGAAAGTTGTCATTGTCCATAACAAATGTAAAACTACAATATTACCAAATCAGAATACACACTAATGATATATAAAGTTCAAATCTATGTTAAATCTACCTGAAGCATCAGAATTAGGAAGTCAAGTTTCCCAATTACCTCGGATGATAAATTACTAATAATTCTAGAACCCCTTTGGACATGATGCAAAAAGTGGGAATCTTTTGTTTTCCGGACTGTCTAACATGTAGGGGTGTATGTACGATTGTATTCTGTTGATTCTTCAGTAAGGTACCAAATTCGGGGGGATAAATCATTGTTCATGGTTCTTAGGATAAATGATGGATGCAAATCACAAGGAGCATCTCCAGGAAAATCAGGAGGAAAGTCGCAATGAAAATGACGGAGAAAATCATGACGAAGTTGATGATGTTGCAGATGCTTCTAGTGATTCTTTTATAGATGATTCAGAAGATGATGGACGATTGACATCTGGGCAGGACAATGAATTCCATGTTGAGGCGAGATTATATGTTTAATTTCAGACTTAAGATATTTCTTTCTATTTAACATGTAATGTTAATACTTTTTTATTTGATATTTAAAAATTAATAGTTAAACTTAATTGCCTTTGTTTTTGTTGCACAGGTACCGTTGACTGATGAAGAAATACAGGAGTTAATTGATGAGTTTTTGGAAGTTGAGAGTAAGGTATTACATATCTTTGTTGGTTTGAGTATCCCATTTATGACATCTATGAATACTTGTGTCTGTAGTATTGCAAGTTTTATTTTTCATTTTTTTTGTTTTTTGCAATGATCAATTCAGGCTGCAGAAGCTCAAGAAGCACTTGAAAAGGAGTCTCTTGCAAAGGTGGAGGGTGAAGTTAGAGAGGAGCTGGGACAAACTATTCATGGCGACGATGTTAGTCTGTGATGGTGGATCCTCTTTATTGATTACCTTACACTTATAAATGGCTTATGTATTTTACTTTTGTATAGCTGGAAGCAGCTGTTTCAGATGAAATGGTTGCTTTAGTGGAACAGTGGGAGGATGAGCTTGATGAGCTTGAGAAGGAAAGTGCTCAGCTACTGGTCTGATTCTATTCATTTTTGAGTAAAATATGTGATTGTTGTTTCCTCCCAGATTTAGATTGATTTAATGCATTTTCCACTTTTAACATTTTTTTGTTTATTTAATTCAAATATGAGACACTATTTTCACCCGAAGAAAAAGAACATTCTATTTTACTTTCTCAGTGCTTCCCAAAGGCAATTTACATATGACCTATTTTTCTTTTTAAGTAATGTCCTGAACATTCTGCTTCTGCTTCCTTTGATTGACTTATCAGTTTCTGTTGATAGGAGCAACTTGATGGTGCTGGCATTGAGCTACCAAGTCTTTACAAGTGGGTTGAAAGTCAAGCTCCAAATAATTGCTCTACTGATGCTTGGAAAAGAAGAATACACTGGGTTGGATCTCAGCCCACTGGTGAATTGGTTGAGTCGAAGGCTATTGCCGAGGACTACTTGCGAACCTACAGACCAGTAAGAAGGTATTTTTCGATCATTTGGCACTGTACGTACAGCAATGCGTAATGATTGTATACAAATCTATATTTTTTGCTCAGACGACATGGTAAACTCCTGGAAGAGGGTGCTAGTGGATTTCTGCAGAAGAAATTAAAAGCAGATGGAAGCAACAAGATGGTAGTAGAACACTCAGAACTCGAATGGTCTTCTCTGAACAAAATATTATCTGAAGGTACAACTGAGGGAGGAACGTCATTTGGCAGCAAGAATTGGGCTTCTGTCTACCTGGCCAGCACACCACAACAAGCTGCAGAAATGGGTCTCAAGTTTCCTGGTGTGGATGAGGTGCTAGAGTTGTAATTTTGTTTTATATAAATAATCACATTTCATCTTGCTAATGCTTCATCAAAGCTTAACTAATCAAAACTTCTGATCCTATTTTCACGTTCAGTATCATGAAGATATAAGTGACATACAAATTGGTATTTATAGATGTAATAGGATTTTAGAGATATGCTTAACGACGAGCAATTGAAATGATAGGGGGTTGATTCTCAAAATTGCTATGTATTATGGCAAAGTCAGTCTAAAATTATATTTATTGGATGCCAAACATTTGTTTTAGCTACAATTTTCAAAAGAAGCTCAAGCTTTCGAACATCAATGTGCAACAGATTCATAGTCTTAGTGAATAGTACATCACTATCTTTTTGTAAAATACTAAAACTGGTCTGTACCATAGTTATTTCTTGATTCCATCAATGAGTTTTTTACAATGTTTTATGTCAGGTGGAGGAGATTGATGACATTGATGGTGAGTCTACCGATCCATTTGTTGCAGTTGCGGTTGCCAATGAAACAGAACTTGCCCTTTCAGAAGAACAAAAGAAAAATTACAAGAAGGTTTGTGAACATTGTTATGTTTCTTAATATCTGTGTTACTAAAGCAATCTACTGAGATATTCCCTTATATGTTTTCTATGTCTTGAATTCCTATATTTATGCCCATATGCACACACATTTACAGTGCCTTTGTATTAATACGAGGTTTATTATGTGATGGGGAGTTCAAGTTTAAAGTTTTTGATCAATTATGTATGAACACTTGTATTGTGTTTCTAATGATAATATCATCTTAATTAGTGGTATAACTTCTGGATTTAATTGATAAATGGTTCATGTCTTTAAATATATCTAGTTGAGTTATACTTGTTGGAGTTAATGTCCAATGGACAGGTCAAAGAAGAAGATGATGCTAATATTGATCGGAAGCTTCAGATTCATTTGAAACGGAGGAGACATCGTAAGAGATGTGGACAGGTAATTTTTGCATTTGTTTTTCATATTTGTTTTGGTAGACCATAAAATCTCTACGCTCCTAATTTAGATGTTGAAATTTTTTTGTTAGTCTTCTAGAATTTTAGTTATTGATTTGATACATCGAACTGACAATTTCATCTTGTTATCTTTTTATTAGAAAGGGACTCATTTCTATGTTTCATTGTTTGAATTTGTCTCCATTTACCCTTTTGCGTTTAGCTACTTGGTAATTTGATTATATGTTTGCTCTTTTTTATATGTACTATGATTGTTAGATTTTAGAAATAGAAATTGTGACAAATTCAATTCAGCTGTACAGAAGTAGACGTATGATGAGTTTGCTACATGACATTGTGAATTTTGTATTTGATTGTTCATTCAAAAGCAAAATTGAAAACAAATTTCATATTAGATTAACTTTAGACTAAATGATCGGAATGGTATGTGCTTTGCAAATATTGATCATTTATTTTTACATTGTCCAATTGTACATCTTTTTGGTCAAAGTTGCAAAGGAAATTAAGAATACATGGATTATTCTAGAATCATGTCAATCTTTATTTTTGGAAAAATTCTAACATGTAGGAAGAGTAGTAAGGCTTTGAAGGCAAGGGTGTTGTGAAATTGTAGGTGAAGCAATACTTTAGGTCTTGTGGATGGAGAGGAATATGAGAATTTTCAATGATAGCGTTAGATAACAATTTTTTGCTAGGGAAAATTTGTTTTTAACGCCTTCATGGGTTTTGGTTTTTAAAGAATATTATTCTCAATTTCTCGTAAGTCTTAATTTGAGGAGAGCTTGTAAATTTGTTATGAACTCAAAAAATAATAGTGAGAAACTGAGTTTTGTAATTAATGGATTGTATATTCAATGTCAAATACTAGCATTAGGGAAGCAATACAGATTTCAAGCTGTTCGAGAGGCTTGATTCTCTTTAAAGAAAATAGTCATACAAAGCACATACCCACCCTTGCTCCCTTACACTCATTATCACTCCACTCTCGTGTAGGTTCTCTAATATAATCCTACATGGCCACTACCTTCTAAAATATAACAAACTGAATAACAAAAACAAGCATAACAAACTCCACTAAAAACAAACATATAAAATAACATATTATTGAAAATAGAAATAATAACAGAAAATAGAAATAACCACTTATCTAAAAGGCACCAACAACTCTTATTTTTTGCGTACGTAAGTGAAACGTATCTAACATTACCCCCTCCCAAACTCTCACCTTGTCCTCAAGGTGGAAAGCAGGAAACTGCTCCTGGATGGTATAAAAACCCTCCCATGTAGCCTCAAATTTGGTAAGGTCCTTCCACTTGATTAACACCTCCATTAAATTGTTCTATCCCTAAACCTTAGGGCGCATCCCCAACACAGTTTTTGGTTCCACCAAGAACTCCAACTAAGTTGTGTCGGTAACACCGGAGAAGAGTATGCTTGTCCCTTGGCTTGGCACAATTGAAAAATATGAAAAATAGGATGGAGTGATGCTCTTTGGGGTAGCTCTAATTTGTAAGCCACCTGCCCAATACTTTGGATAACTTTAAATGGGCCATAAAAACGAGCAGCCAATTTCTCATACTGACGCTTGGCCAAGAATTGCTGTCGATAAGATCTGAGCTTAAGAAACACCAAATCTCCAACTTCAAAATGCCCTTGTTGACTTTTGGAGTCCGCATAAGTCTTCATCTTCTGTTGGGCTCGAATTAGATGCATTTTCAAATCATCTAAGATGGCATCCCTATCTTGCAACAACAAGTCCACTTCAGAAACACTGGTGGATTGTTGTGAATATCTGATCAATTGTGGGGGTCTCTTCCATACACATTTTTGAATGGTGTGTTGCTTGTAGAGCTATGGTAAGAAGTATTATACCAATACTCCGCCCAAGGAAGCCACTTAGCCCAAGTGCGAGGTTTTGCAGAGGCAAAACACCTTAAATAAGTCCCCAGACACCTGTTAACAACCTCTGATTGACCATCACTTTGAGGATGGTAAGCGGTACTGCGCTTAAGAATTGTTCCTTGAAACTTGAATAATTCTTTCCAAAACTGACTCAAGAAAATCCTATCCCTGTCAGATATGATGAATTGAGGAAATCCATGTAGCTTAGCCACCTTTTTAACGTAAATTGTTGCCACGCTAGAGGCTGTGTAGGGATGCTTAAGTCCCACAAAATGGGCATATTTGTTGAGCTTATCTACCACCACTAATATAGAATCGAAACCCTTCGACCGGGGCAACCCCTCAATGAAATCCATTATAACATCCTCCCAAATCTTGTCAGGAATTGGGATGGGCTGCAAAAGACCAACAGGAGAAGCAGTTTGATATTTATTTTGCTGACACACCACACACTCTTGCACAAATTTCACCACGTCCTTGTGCATACCTTCCCAAAATAATTCAGAAGCCATCCTCTTGTATGTTTTGGTCTCACCCTAATGACTACCCATTGGTGTGGCTTGAAATTCTTGTAAGAGTTCAATCGATAACTTGGAATCTTTTGGTATCACTAAATGCCCTTTGTAGAATAAGTTGTCATTTTTTACTTGAAATCCAGCTGGGGATGGTAACCTATCAATAATGGTTTGCTTGAGCTTTTGTAGGGACTCATTTTTGGCTATCTCTTCTTGCAAGATTGTCCAATGTTGCCACTGTGGGATCTGAATCTCAGCACATTTCGCTGGGTCAAGCAATCGAGACAAGGCATCAACAACTTTATTACTTGCGCTTGTACAGTATTAGATATCAAAACAGTAACCCATCAATTTGGCCACCCATTTTTGGTACTCAAAATTGATGATTCGCTGTTCAAATAAGTACTTGAGGCTCTGTTGGTCAGTTTTTACAATAAAATGCCTTCCTAGCAAATAGGTCGCCACTTGTTCACTGAAAAGACGATGGCCATAAACTCCTTTTCATAGATGGATTTCAGCCTAGCGTGTGGTCCCAAGGTGTGGCTGTAAAATGCTACTGGTCTCTGCTCTTGCAAAAGCACAGCTCCCCAACCATAACCCGAGGCATCAGTCTCCACTATAAATGTCTTGGAAAAATCGGGCATCGCTAAAACTGGAACCTCTATCATAGCGGCCTTAAGTGTCTCAAAAGCCAAGGTGGCTTTTGAATTCCAATGAAAATTATCCTTCTTAAGCTATTCAGTCAACGGCCAAGCTTTTTAGGCATAACCAGACACAAATTTCCTATAGTATCTGGTGAGTCCTAAGAAGCCCCACAGTTCTCTTAAGGTTTTGGGTTGTGGCCAAGCTTGCATAGCTTGGAT
This sequence comes from Elaeagnus macrophylla, assembly GCA_029378325.1. Taxonomy (NCBI): domain Eukaryota; kingdom Viridiplantae; phylum Streptophyta; class Magnoliopsida; order Rosales; family Elaeagnaceae; genus Elaeagnus; species Elaeagnus macrophylla. The sequence continues at coordinate 47,942,997 of CM055640.1, read as the reverse complement.
TTTGCTAGAATCAGCAGCAAAGCCCTTCTCTGAAATTATGTGTCCCAAATAAGCTACCTGTCTCTTGCCAAACTCACATTTCTTCTGATTAGCATACAATTTGTGTTGTCGTAACAACTCTAGCACTATTTTCAAATGCCTTTTGTGAGATGTCTCATCAACGTTGTAGATTAAAATGTCATCAAAGAAACAAGTACAAACTTCCTTAAATAGGGTCTGAATACCTCATTCATGAGGGATTGAAATGTTGCAGGAGCATTTGTGAGACTAAATGGCTTCGCTAAAAATTCATAATGACCATCATGTGTCCTGAAAGCAGTCTTGGACCTATCTTTTTCCCTTACTCGAATTTGGTGGTAACCAGACTTCAAATCCAACTTCGAAAACACTTGAGCATTATGTAATTCATCTATTACGAGGATGGGGTATTTATCAAGAACAATGGCTTTGTTGAGTGTCCTATAGTCCACACAAAATCTCCATGAGCCATCTTTTTTTTTAACCAGGAGTACAGGACTTGAAAATGGACTAGTGCTTGTTTGAATAATACCTGCCATTAGCATGTCCCTAATCAGCCTTTCAATCTCATCTTTCTGAATTTGGGGATAGCGATATGGCCTTACGCTTACAGGTGCAGTTCCCTCTTTAAGGATGATTGAGTGCTCCATTTTCCTTTTAGGTGGCAACCCTGTAGATATTTCAAACACTGTGCTGTATTTCTGTAATATAGGGTCAAATGAATCCAGACTTTCCATCATTTCTCTTCAGTTTCTATCAGATTCATCTCGATTAGCACACCTGTCCCTTCCTGCCTCAAAGCTTTAATTATGGCATTCAATGATACCTTAGACCTTCGTAGTGAGGGATTGCCTTTGAGAGTTACTACCCATTGTGAATTTCATTGTTTGTAACTTCCAATTCACCTGGGTAGTGCCCAAAGTCTAACTATTGTATGCCCATTATGACATCAGAACTGCTTAATTCAAGAGGTAAAAAATCCTCAAGAATTGTAATTCTTTGTAGTTGCAAATTGACTCCCCTATAGAGCCCTTCTCCTTTGATTGTACCTCTGGCACCCAATATAACCTCATAACTTCTTGTCTTTGTTACTGGAAGTTTGAGTTGCCTAACCAGGCTATTGGATATAAAATTGTGTAGCACCAGGGTCAATTAACACCACGACTTCTTGTTCTCCTATAAACCCAGGCAATTTCATCGTTTTTGGAGTAGTTAAACCTGCCACCGAATTCAAAGAAATCTCCACCTCCAGCTACTTCCAATTCCTTCCTACTTCACTTTCATCCTCCTCATCGTTAGTTATGAGCACGCTGAGCTCTTTTTTTTTTTTTACAACGATGCCCAGGTAACCATTTGTCATCACATCTATAGCACAGCCCCTTTTCCCTTCGCTTTTGCACTTTCGTGTCACTTAATCGGCGTACCTCAGCCATTGGAGTTGTTGCCGGAGCACTGGGGTCCAAGCCGCCTTAGTGGGTCAACGTGGGTGTGGACGAAAATCGCGACCCAAGAGCTGTTCGGTAGCCATTATTTCTCACAAAATTTCTCGCATTCTGGGTGATGCTCAGTTTTTCTTCTATCATCTGGGCCAAATCCATGGCTCGACACAAATTGTTGGGGCCCAAAATTTGCAACTCAGCCTTGATTTCCATTTTCAGCCCATTGATGTAATTACCCATTGCTATATCTTCGGAAATGTTCTCAAATGGCGTCGATAACTCTATAAACTTCCTCCGGTAATCCCTAACAGACCCATCTTGCACAACCGCCAGCCACTGCTCGTACAACGTTCCATTTTGGGTGGTGCGAAACTGCCAAAGAATCATTAATTTCATCTCCTCCCATGTATTGAAACTCTTCTTATTTTCCCATTGGAACCATAATAAGGCATCCCCTTCGAAGCTGACTATGGCAGCTTCCAACTTTTCGTCGTTACTCTTCCGATGAAAAGCGAAATATCTCTTAGCTCTCATTATCCATCTATCAGGGTTGTGGCCATCAAAGAGAGGCATGTCTAATTTTCGAAATCGGAAGTCATGTCGTGGGTTCACGTTCCCATTCGCTTCAATGTTACCATGTGTTGACCCATGGTGGAAATTAGATATTGGAGTTTCTTCCTGCAAGTCTTTTGCTCTCTTGGAAGTCAGTGATGATTGTCGGTGACCCTCCTCATGTAACTTAATCATCAGCTCAAAGCGCTGGGTTATTTGCTGGGTTAAGGTATTTATTTCTTCTCTTAATCCTCCTACTTCTCTTCCCAGTTTATCCTAATTATCTTGCATCAGTCCAATAACTTCCTCTATTGTCTCAAGTCTTTGGGTATTATTCTTTGCCATTCTTTCTCAGAATCACACTGCTCTGTTACCAAAATCTGTTATGAACTCCGAAAGTAATAGTGAGAAACGGAGTTTTGTAATTAATGGATTGTGTATTCAATGTCAAATACTAGCATTAGGGAAGCAATCCAGATTTTAAGCTGTTCGAGAGGCTTGATTCTCTCCAAAAGAAAACAGTCATACAAATCACATGCCCACCCTTGCTTCCTTACACTCATTATATCACTCCACTCCCGTGTAGGTTCTCTAACAGAATCTTACGTAGCCATTACCTCCCAAAATATAACAAACTGAATAAAAAAAACAAGCATAACAAACTCCACTAAAAATAAACATATAAAATAACATATTGTTGAAAATAGAAATAACAACAAAAAATAGAAATAACCACTTATCTGAAAGGCACCAACAGTTCTTATTTTTTGCGTACGTAAGTAAAACGTATTGGAAGTCTAACAGTATTCTAGTTAGATGTTGGAGCATTGCAAATATGACACATTGCTTGTATTTAGTATGGCTTTTTGCTACAATAGTGAATTACTATATGTATTAATACAAAAGTGAATTACTTGTTCACTTTTGTACTGTTGTAATTATTATATGTATTAATGCAATATAATGTTTGTTATACAAAGAGAACTTTTTGTTCATTGTTGGCTTTAGCTTCAAAAGAGTTTGAAGACTATTCTCAATTTTTTTTAAGTTATAATTGGGGAGCTTGCTTATTTTAAGATTATGTTTTGGTTTGTGTAAAGATTAAACTTTAGTATTGTTAAGTTCTTTTTCTTGTGGATTGCTCGGCTACTTTTTGTACTTCTGTGTAACTATTTTATACATAAATATATTATAATGTTTCTTATAAAAGAAATAAGAAAAATAAAAAAAAACTTTTTGACTAAAATATTAAAATGGTGGAGGAATTTTGGAAAGCCGTATTCAATGATGGTCGTATGATTGAAATTCAATGAAGCTTTATTTTTATGACCGGTCTATGATTTGTATTTAGGCCATTGGTTGTTATGTACAACATTTTTGTTCCTCTGACCTGACTTGCTTATTTTAGTATCACTTTCCTGTCTATTGTCAGGGAGCTGGTCAGAAAGAAGTTCTCTCAGCTGATCGGGTATTGGAGAGCGACATGGCCGAACCCAAATCTATTTTTGACTCTCTCACTCCTATGTCAAACGAGAAAAGCATAGAAGATGGAGAGAAAATGTCCGAGAAAGAGAATGCTGATGCATCTCAGAAATTGAAAACTAATTTGCCTGAAGGTTCTGAAACTGCTAATAATACTGACAAGGGAAGCTCAATGACTAAGGATGCTTCCTTGATGCTTTCCGAGTTTGATTTACCTGGATTGACTGAACCCAGAGGGTCCAAGCGATTGAACGAAAGCGAGGAGCTAAATATTGAGAATAAGAAGACTCGTACTGTTACAATAGATAGTGATGATGGGGTTGAGGTGAAAGATCTTGACAGTATTGATAAAATGGAAGGTCATTTTGATCAAAAAGAAAATACTGAAGAATATAAAGGTGATTCTCTCTCTTCACGGAGCCTGAATGATAAGTATCTCTGCACAACATGTGATAGAGTTGCTGAAGAGGTGAATCAGCATCCACTTCTGAAAGTGATTGTTTGTGCTGATTGCAGACGTGCAATGGAAGAAAAGATGCAGGCTAAGGTATGGAGTTGGCTATGCTTATGACCATTTACTATAATATTAATTATGTTATTGCCATGATGATTGAATGGAATACTAGATAACTTGCTGATAGCCAAACAAGACTGTTTCTTACCAGTGGTAATCAGCAGACAAAAATTAAGGTTCTGCAATAGTGCAATCTTATCCTTAAATCTCCTGGACCGTAATCATTGGAGAGGGTCAATATTTGGAGAGAGTTATGTCTTTCTGATGATTTTTATGGTCTTCTAAAATCTAAATATATTTTCCTTAAAGGTCATGGATCAGGGCAGTCTGTTGAAATTAGAGGAAGTAGTTATGTTTAACTTCTTCAAACGGTCTAGGAAATCTTATCGTTGAATTATTTGATTACCAACTAAAGTTGCTGTCTTCTGATGTACTCTTTGCTTACGATATTATTGTTTTGGTCAGACACAGGATTTAAATAATATCAAGAATTAGTAGTAGTCATGGACCTCAACTTGTCAGGATTATATTTGTCAGGCAGTGATTGTGGTTTGTTGGGCCACAGTGGTCAATGGTGTCATAGTAATTGATGATGCTTGTGCCAGTAGAACTTGTTATGCTTGTGGTCAAGTTTCCAAAAGGTAGAAAAGGGTACCGAGGCGGTTTCCCTAAATGATGCAAAGCTTAATCCTCAAGGTGGTGGGAGGGTAATTGTTTTAAAAAAAGAAAAGAAAAAAAAGAAATATCATATTATATTAATATATAGTTACGAATTAATTTTTTTTTACCATCAATCCACTCAAAAGAAAACATCATATTATATTAATATATAGTTACGAAGTACAATTTTTGTACCATCCATCAACTCAAAAGAAAACATCAAACTATTCATAAAAGAACACCCTTTTTAAAACTCCGTTCCTATAGTTAGTTCATACAAGCTCCTTAAATAAAACTTATAAGAAACTGAGAATAAATGGGAAACATTTCCATCAATGGCGATTTGTATGATCTTGCTCGTTCTGGTTCTAACTTGATGCAACTGTTTCATTGTTTTTCTGCATTGTTTTATATTTGAAACTTTTGCTGACTTGAGAAATTATGGCAGAACTCTGAGTGCTCTGAATGCTATTGTGGATGGTGTGGACGAAGCACTGACTTAGTAAGTTGTAAATCATGCAAAACTTTATTCTGTACATCCTGCATAAAGAGGAATATTGGCATGGAACATTTGTCAGAGGCCCACAACTCTATCTGGAAATGTTGTTGCTGTTACCCAAGTCTCCTTCAGGATTTGACCTCACAATTAGAGAAAGCACTGGGATGTCAACAGTTTGTTATTTCTAGCTCTGACAGTGATTCAGATAATTCAGAGGCTGACATAGATGCTTTAAGGTATTTAAACATAAATTATAAGATTCTGTTCTGTAAGTCGGTGAATACTCGTTTCTTTGTGCTCTTTTTGGGAATTTTCTTTCTTTCTCCCCCACTTTTTGAGTAGAGATTGGACTGTTTTTATTTACCCTAGTGAAGTGCATCCAAGGTGACATCTCATGCTGGGGGTAGAAGGGAGGCAAAGGGAAAAAAAAAGAGAGGACACTTATATACTAACATTTTTTCTATGTCTACAACATGTAGTGCATAGACCAACAATAACAATCCTTAATATATAGCATAATTTATTTTGAGTTTGTCTAGAACTTTATCATGAATCATGAAATGCCATTGAATTTTACCACTGAAGAAAACATGAACTTGCTTGGTTACATACTTTTAATACTCTATTCCCCATGCTTGTCGTTGATATTTTCTCATTTAAGATAAAATTCTGTTTTGTTTCCTAGTACAACGAATTATTTTTTGGCTTAATGTATAATGCAATAAAGATATTCTTTTTGTGTAAAGCGAAAGCATTTTGGAATGAGGGCTTCCTTTACAAATACTTTTTTGACTTTTTGTTGAAATCCCGAAATTATAGGGATGCTAACAACTTAGGATATAATCAGGTTGTTAGGATCTTATCTTAGCAATGTAAATATAATTTAAATTTGATTTGATTTTATCCTTTCTGTTATTTGATTCTGTAATATGTCAATATGTCTATTTAAAGACATCAGTTTGTACATATTTTATATTCAGAATATAATAAAAACATATAGTTTTATTCTTCATGGTATCAGAGCATGGAAGAAAACATCAGTGAATCTCATCCCTCTGATCATACCAATAAGGAGACAGAGGAGATGGCGTTACCTACTGTTAATGGAAATTCTAATCTCCAACTTACCATTGAAAAATTAAATGGTAAAAATTACAGAGAGTGGGCCCAAAATATTAAACTCGTGATTCAAGGGAAAGGAAAAATGGGATACCTTACCGGTGAGTTTACGAAACCCAAAAGCTCGCCCGGCCTCCAAACTTCGGTTGCTAAAAATTCTACACTCATTTCATGGTTGATTCAATCTATGCAGCCTTCTATAGGCAAGACTTATCTTTTTCTTCCAACGGCAAAAGATGTATGGGCTGCCGTAAAAGAAACGTATTCAGACTCCGAAAATTCCTCTCGAATTTTTGAACTCAAGACCCAACTATGGCAGATGAAACAAGGAAATCTCACTGTTACTGATTTTTATACGAATATGATCGGATTATGGCAAGAGCTGGATTTAGTATGTGAAGAAGAATGGGAATGTATCGGTGACAGCGTAAAATACAATCAGAAAATCGAAAATGAGAGGATTTTCGAATTTTTGGCAGGTCTGAATCGGGATTTGGATGAAGTTCGTGGCCGGATCCTTGGTCGGAGGCCATTACCGCCGGTCAGAGAAGTATTTTTCGAGGTACGTAGGGAGGAGAACCGCCGGATTGTGATGCTGAACGACGGGGGTGGCGAAGTCTCCTACGCGCACGGTAGTACCGGTCCGAAGGGGGCTGGGGCGCGCGCCAGTAACGGCGGCGATTTCAGAGGGAACCCAGGCCATGGCGGCGCGAATATCAGAGGCGGTAATGGCGTAGGGTTCGGCAATGGCATTGGGGGATTTAACGGGGCTGGCTCTCGGGCGAAAAGGCTGGGCGAAGTTGGCAGATCATGTGAGTGGGCCATTGGGCCTGGTTTGCCTAATGGGCCTGGCTATGCGAGTGGGCCAAGTGACTTTGGAACAAATGGATAGCAAATGGGCCGTGAATATGGGACAAATTACATGGACATGGCAGGCCCAATCAATTCTAGTGGGCAATTTTCTGACTCCTATGGCTTCCTATCTCGTGGGGGCCCAAATAATTTTGGACAAAAAAAACGTCCGTGGTGCGAACATTGTCGAAAAAATGGTCACACAAAGGAATCATGTTGGGAAATTCATGGCAAACCAGTTGATTGGAAACCTAGACAAAATTCTAAAGCCAGAGGATACCAAGCCTCTTCTGAACAAAAATTTTTTGCTGAATCAAACCCGGTGTTTAATCCCGAGCAAATGGAACAACTCCAGCAAATGTTTTCTCATATTCAGACTTCTGGTCAGTCTTCTTATATACCCTCTGGCTCACTAGCCCACAAAGGTACCTTTCTAATAGCTTTAAATATAACCTTAAACTCTCCATGGATTATTGATTCTGGTGCGTCAGATCACATGACTGGCGACCATCACCTTTTTTCTTCATACACACCATGTGCTGAAAATTTAAAAGTAAAAATAGTAGATGGTACCCTTTCCCCGATTGCTGGAAAAGGAAGTATCAAAATCTCTAACACTCTTACTCTTGAATCAGTCTTACATGTTCCTAAACTGTCTTGTAATTTGACATCTGTTAGTAAGCTTACAACACACTCAAAATATTCTGCTAAATTTATTTCCTCTTCCTGTGTTTTTCAGGACCTTTTATCGGGGAAGACGATTGGCAGTGCTAAAGAGAGTGACGGCCTTTATTACTTTGAGACAGCCAATGTGAGTGATCAGTGTCAAATTGCGAATTGTAATTCTACTTTTCTTCCTAAGAATAATAAGTTTATGTTGTGGCACCTTAGAATGGGCCATCCTAATTTCCAGTACTTAAAACAGTTGTTTCCTTCCCTTGTTTCGAATAAAGAATTACATGATTTGCAGTGTGAAATATGTGAACTTGCTAAATATCATCGCTCATCTTTTTCAAACACCAAATACACTCCATCTAAACCTTTTGCCATAATACATAGCGACTTATGGGGTCCGTCTCGATTACCTAACCGCACGCATACAAAGTGGTTTGTCACCTTTATTGATGACCATACTCGTGTATGTTGGGTATATCTCCTGAAAAATAAAAGTGATGTTCGTCAGGTCTTTATGAACTTTCACACCATGATTCGTACTCAATTTCAAGCCCCCATCCAAATACTTAGAACTGACAATGGCACTGAGTATGTCAATCATTTCCTTCGTGATTATCTCCAAAATCATGGTATTGTTCACCAAATCTCTTGTGTACACTCCATAACAAAATGGGGTCGCTGAATGAAAAAACAGACATTTGTTAGATGTAGCTCGAGCACTTATGTTCACTACCAATATGCCAACCCTATTTTGGGGAGATGCCATTTTAATATCTGCCTTCCTCATAAACAGAATGCCTAGTCGAGTCCTTTCATTCGAGACACCTCTCACCAAGCTTAAACATTATTTTCCGGCCTCTCGTCTTATTTCTGACATTCCGCTTAAGATATTTGGCTGTATAGCTTTTGTACACGTTCATCCCTATGAGCGTACTAAATTAGACCCTCGAGCTAGAAAATGTGTGTTTCTTGGCTACTCTCCTACTCAAAAGGGTTACAAGTGCTATGATCCATCAACAAAAAACTTGTTTACAAGTCTATATGTAACATTTTTTGAGTCCCCACCGTATTACCCAACCAAAACTCCTCTTCAGGGGGAGCATATAGATCTTGAAGACCAGTTTTGCTTCTTGGACATTTCCCTCTCAAAAGACCTCCCATCTCCAGATATTACCGAACTTCCTGACCCTGTTACACCATATCATATAGAACTGCCTACTACAAAAATTAATTTAGACTTAGGGAGAAATGTAGAAGACCAAGAAAACAAGGAAATACTGGTTTACTCACGGAAGCCAAAATCAAAGTACAGAGGTCGATTCACTCTTGATACATTACGAGAGGCTGCCCCGACAAATGGTCCAAATATCCTCGAGCCACCTTCCTTTGAGACAGGTAATTCTAGTTCTACTGATGATTTACCTATTGCTCTTAGAAAACAAAGTCGTTCTTGCACTTCACACCCTATCTCTAAATTTGTGTCATATAATACTTTGTCTCCCAAATTTTATGCTTTTACTGCTAACCTTGACAAAGTTAGAATTCCGGAAAATATTGATGAGGCTTGGGAAAGTCCGAAGGGGAGGGAGGCCGTATTAGAAGAAATACGAGCCTTGGAAAAAAATGAAACCTGGAATGTGGTTGAATTATCGAGAGGAAAGAAGCCAGTTGGATGTAAATGAGTCTTCACGGTAAAATATAAAGCTGATGGAACTATTGAACGGTACAAAGCTCGCTTGGTCGCAAAAGGGTTTACCCAAACTTATGGAATTGATTACACTGAGACCTTTGCCCCAGTTGCAAAATTAAACACTATTCGAGTACTGTTATCACTAGCAGTGAATTCAGATTGGACTCTCCAACAATTGGATATTAAAAATGCATTTCTTAATGGTGTACTAGATGAAGAGATTTTTATGACGTTACCACCAGGTTTTTGTGAAGATGAAAAAAAAGACATGGCATGCAAACTGAATAAATCTCTCTATGGGCTTAAACAGTCACCTCGAGCGTGGTTTGATAGGTTTGCAAAAGTGATAAAAGGTCAAGGCTATCAGCAAAGTCAATCAGATCACACGATGTTCTTTAAACACTCTCAGCAAGGACTAAAAACCATCTTAATAGTTTATGTAGATGATATTATATTGACAGGGAATGATTCAACCGAAATTGAAAAATTGAAAACAATACTGGCCACTGAATTTGAAGTCAGGGGCTTAGGACAGATGCGATATTTTATAGGCATGGAAATTGCGAGGTCCAAGAAAGGCATAAGTGTTTCACAAAGAAAATACGTTCTTGATCTGCTTCAAGAAACAGGTATGTTTGGAAGTAAACCTAGCGACACTCCAATTGAAGCTGTAAAGAGAACAGAAGGTGATGACAAACCAGTGGAAACGGAAAGGTACCAAAGACTGGTTGGAAGGTTGATTTATTTATCACATACTAGACCTGATATTGCATTTGCTGTGAGTGTGGTAAGTCAACATATGCATTCTCCAAAAGAAAGTCATCTAGCAGCGGTTTACAAAATTCTTAGGTATCTCAAAGGATCTCCTGGGAAAGGATTGCTCTTTAAAAAAACTGGACAAAAGAAAATAGAAGTTTTTTCAGATGCCGATTGGGCCGGGTCAGTTGATGATAGAAGGTCTACCATTGGATATTGCACTTTTGTTTTTGGAAATCTAGTTACATGGAGAAGTAAGAAACAAAATGTAGTAGCCAGAAGCAGCGCTGAGACAGAATTTCGAGCAGTTGCACAGGAAATTTGTGAAGGATTGTGGTTGAGAAAACTCTTAGAGGAATTGCATATAGAAATTGAGAATCCGCTCAAAGTCTACTGTGATAATAAAGCTGCAATCAACATTTCTCTTAATCCAGTCCAACATGACCGAACCATGCATGTTGAGATAGACAGACATTTTATAAAAGAGAAGGTGGAGAACGGTATTATTTGTATGACATACATTCCTACACAAGAACAAACAGCTGACATATTCACCAAGGGACTTCCACGTCAGAATTTCGATAATTTCATAAGCAAGTTGGACATGATCAACATTTACGAACCAACTTGAGGGGGAGTGTTGAAATTCCGAAATTATAGGGATGCTAACAACTTAGGATATAATCAGGTTGTTAGAATCTTATCTTAGCAATGTAAATATAATTTAAATTTGATTTTATTTTATCCTTTCTGTTATTTGATTCTGTAATATGTCTATTTAAAGACATCAGTTTGTACATATTTTATATTCAGAATATAATAAAAACATATAGTTTTATTCTTCACTTTTCAAGCCATCATTTTATCAAGCAGAATTTGGAGGCTTGCTTGTTCCGTATAGCACTTAAGTAATTTTTTTGTCAGTTCCAAGAGGAAGCGGAAAAAGAAAATACGTAGGATTCTTGATGATGCTGAATTAGGAGAAGAGACCAAAAGGAAAATTGCAATCGAAAAGGTAACCTATTTATTTAAGTATCTTTTCTAATCTTACCGGAATAATAACATTTTCTATTTCTGCAGGAACGTCAAGAGCGTTTGAAGTCTTTGCACGTACAATTTTCTGCAAAATCTAAAGTTAAGAGCTCTGCAGGCTATAATGGGAACTTATCAGATGGTGTTACCACTGAAGTGCTTGGTGATGTGTCAACAGGCTATGTAGTTAATGTTGTGAGGGAAAAGGGTGAAGAGGCTGTCAGAATTCCTCCAAGCATTTCATCAAAATTGAAGGCTCATCAGGTTTCTTTTTATTCTTAATAAACATAGATCTTTTTCTTAATTGTTGCAGAATGGGTTTCACTTAGGGGTGTTGATAGTTTCGTTTTGTGCGTGTTCGTGTTGTGTTTGTTCGTGTTCTGCATGTTTGTATTTGTATTTGTATTTCCCGACCCAAATTCACATAACTTCTAATATCATGAAAATTAAATTAATTTTATCTAATTTATTTATTTATAATAGTAAAAAATTTAATATTTTTACTAACATAAATGAATTAATAGTTACTTCTAAATAATAAATAATTCATATCGTGCCGTGATTTGGATTGTGACCTAAATTGCCAGCCCTATTTCTTCTACGATGACCCCTCAACCCAAATTCATACTCTTTTTGTTGTTAATTTCCCTCACTTGTTTGGTTTGAGCATGTCTTTATAAAGTTCACTTATCTGGTTTGAGCGTGATGTCCAAATCTTGGTTGTATGTTGGTTACTTCGTACTTCAACTAGCCATAGAATAAAACATGAGCTCTTCAGTGAGTGGTTTCAGCTCTTGGGAATAAATTATTTGTTCTTTGTTGTTTGTGACAGCTCTTGGGAATTCAACGGGTGCACTCTAACACTCCTAACTTTATATTTTCCTTGCGTGGTTAAGAAACATAGGAAACATAGAAACTACTACCATCGGAGCTCATTACCAGTAACAATGTGATAGAAGTCAACCATAGCTAAGTCAGGAACCCACAGATACGATGCTGGAATTAAACAAAACCCCCAGCTACTGCCTCAGAAATCACTAGGAAACCAATATAGATAGTTTAGAAACACATTCCCCCAAACCCTCCAAATTTAATTATTTCAAGTAATTCTTCAAGTAAAGTTTTTTAATCCGCTGATACCCTTAAAAACATGTGTAACAGGTACTCTCAGGAAAAGTAGTGATCATTTTCTATATTTAAATGTCATCGTATTGTTATGTTCCATCTATTTTATTGAATAGTAGTTCCTGTTTGGCACTGTTACAAAATGTTCGTTCTCTTACTCTTCCAAGAGCTACGAAGCCTTTCCAAATAATAATGACCTAGAGGACTGAGGGAAAGTTCGTAGGCTCCCATCAAAACCATAAACCATAATACTTAATGGGACAATGAAACAATAAAGTGCTCTATCTTCCAAAATCTTCTTGCAAAATATGCGCCAATTGGGGGATAATCAAGTCTTTTGATACTGCCGCACCATTTCACATATCTTCTGGTTGCTCATTATTAGAAGCATTAGAAATATAAAATAGGTAAACGAAAGAATGCGGAAGCTAAAATATTGATGAATCGTAATAGGTTGAGAGGAGAATCAGAAGTAAAAAAAAGACATTCTAATTCTCATTCATTATAATACCGAGAGATTACATGTATATTTACAGATTAAGGTTTATACTAGTTATGTAATTTTTTTAAAGGTACACTTTAGTTTTGTATCTTTTAAGGTATATTCTCAAGGTCTTGTAATTCTTTAAAATGTATACTTTAAGCCTTCTATTTTTTAAGTTATACTTTTAAGGTCCTGTAATTTATCGAAAGTTCCAACCAAGTCCAAATAGTTATTTTTATCAAGGCTAAATTCAAAATTTAAAAAATAAATTAAAAAAATTTGAAATTTTAATTATTTAATCCATTTCAAATTTAATTTTTTTATTTACTTATATTATTTTAAAAATAAAAAAAATTTAATATTTATTTAAAAAATATTATTTTTGTACTTTATTTTTCAAAATTTCAAATTTATCCTTGACTATTTAGGTTTGATTGAAACTTTTGAAGAATTACAGGGCCTTAAGAGTATACTTTAAAAGATATAGGACTAAAGTGTACATTTTGAAAAATTATAGGAGCTGAAGGTATACTTTAAAAGATATTGGACTAACATGTATCTTTTGAAAAATTATAGGACTTGTAAAAACCTTTAACCCTATATTTACGAGGACAATAGATCTAAAAACATAATCTTAATAGGATTCTTAAACTTATAAGGAAGCACAATAATAATTATCTAATATTTTAATACTAATAGTGTCAATGTTAACAAGGAAACTAAATATTCAATATCTAAAATTTTAATTTTACTAGAATCTCAAATCTTTGAAAAACTTAAAATACCTGGACTTGGGGTACTTCGCTCCATATTCTTAACCAAGTTGGTGTTTTTGTTTGTATTGTCTGGCATTTTTTTTAATAAACAGCATACAAATTTTTGTAGTGCAAATGTGCAATTTAAGTTTTAGCTGAACAAGTTGGCAATTTTTTTTTTCTTCTGACTAGGTCATGCATTGTAAATGATGGTTCCTCTCTCCTTATCATGCCTGACGCTTTTAGGTATTATTAGATTATTTAGGAAAGTTATACCTACCACGGATCCCATAAGGTATGAAAGTTATTCCGCTTGCTTCCTATAAAAATGGGGATCAGAAAAAAGGAAGTTGCTGCTGCTCACGGACTTCCCATTCTGTTATGTGTTAGTACGTTGTCTTCTTTATCCTGACAGTAGATCCCCTTAATGCTTTATTTGCCTTATGTTTTAATGGCTTGGATTAGATGGGATATAGATGTGCAAATTGTATGCAGGCTTGGGGTAGAGCATTGTAATTTATGGAGAATATTGGAAAATTTTCCATACTGCGTTCAATTCTTAGGTTATGGTCCTTACTAATTTATGTAGAATTGTGTTTTGCTTGTTGGTTCATACTTTTATATGATTGTGTTTATCTATTTTTTTTACTGTTGTCTTTGATATAACTTTAATGCTGCTGTCTGATCCAATAATTCAGATTGCTGGGATAAGATTTATGTGGGAAAACATCATACAGTCAATCAGAGAAGTGAAGTCTGGGGATAAAGGTCTTGGTTGCATTCTAGCTCATACTATGGGTCTGGGGAAAACTTTTCAGGTATAATGCTCCTTTTTTCTTTGTTTTAACAGTAATGCTCTCTGTCTCTCTCTCTCTGGTTATTAGTATTATGCTCTCTGTTTTTGATACTTATGTTTTCTTTCTATTTTCCCTCACCCCCTACCTCTCTAGCACAAATGTTGGTGGTAATATAATGCATGCTATTTTATGGTGCTGATTTACTGAAGGACCGGATAATTTGTTTGTGTGTGTGTGTGTGTATAAATATATATATGTTGATAACAGTATTATTTGTATGTTTAATTAAACTATTTTATGTGTATATGGTAAAAAAGTAACATTATCTTTTTATCTTTAATTAAAGGTCTTGATTTTGCTGGATTCCTTATACTATTATCTTGTTTTTTTGGAATTTCCTGCCAATTTAATGATGAATGCTCCAAAAAGGAAAAAAACGTTATGATCATTATCATACTGCCCATTAGACTATTCAAGAGATCTCACTGTCTCCAACCTTTCGATTAGAGCAAGCAACCTCTCAACTTAACAATTTTACATTTACCTTTTGAAACCATGTGTCTAGGCATTTATTGAATTTTGATACATTTTTAACTAACCTTAAAAATTCAAACAGACATATGGTTTCATAACAAACCAGACAATCATATTTCTCAGCCCTCGGCATCTGCTGTACAATTATGAAAGCAGGTTTATTTGCCTTTTTTTCTATTTTATAAAAAAGAAAAAGAAGACCCCTGTCTTCTGAAAACTGGGATTATTTGGTTTCGTGGGAAATTAGATGTTTTGTTTTCTTTAATTTATCTTTGGAGAAATATTGCAGTATATAGTTTTCTTATTTTTCTCTACTTTTTTTTTTTCCAGTGAGGAACATCAGATTATATATTCATAAAAAGTTATAAAATTAGAAATTGTAGAACAACAATCCACTCAAAGAAAACGTCAAACTGTAAGATAGTCTATAATTTACAAAACTCCATCCCCTATGGCTAGGATTTAAAAGCTCCCCAAGAAATTAAAATAATCTTTTAGTTCTTTATAAATCGATGCTCTTGATGAAGTCAAGAACAAACTTTCTCCCACAAAAGATATTGTTATAATTGATAGTATCCTAAAAATATCTACTATTTCACTCTAACTACAAAACCCAAAGAGTTGCTCCAGCTCCATAGCTCCGTAGCACTTTAGCCTTTTTAGTCTTCGTACGTTCCCAATTCTCATGTGAGTGAAACTTTTCCAACAATAAATATTTGTATCACCTCGGAATAGCCCTTTGTACCTTTATTCCTTCGTTACATTGGATCAAAATGCCAATGAAGAAATAGACAAATGTATAAATAAACTTATCAATGTTTTCCTGATTCTAAAATTCTCTTGCAAAACACACCCCAATTAGGGGATGGGCAAAATTTGGAAAACTTTACTGGATCTTGATCATTTGAGTTCACCTTAACAATACCAATTACACCTTGACACTTCCACACTAGAGTATAATAATCAACATCCTGGATAGTAGGATCATACATGAGAACCAAATAACAAGATTTACCTGAGAAACATCCACCATTCAGATGAATACTTAATTCATATCTTATATAACTGCTATTGACTTTGATAGTGACTTCTTTCATTCCTGACATCATTGCTCTACAAATCATCAATTTCTCAATCATTTAAGTTTCAATTAAATCTGCGATTCCAACACTCAGGTAAAGACAACATGCTTATTGGGGTCTCTGCTTTTGGTTTTTCTTATTTTTATGTTAGTGCTGCTTCAAGAGATCATGTTTTTGAATTCTGCAGCCCCCATTTTTATAAGATTTCCATTATAGTAAATGCTGAGTCCACATATTTCGGGGAGTGTTGGAGTACATAATTAAAATGTTTTCTCTTAACCTCTTCCTTTTATATATTTACTATGCGACTCTTCAGCTTAGAGGAGAGTCCAGGAATCCTATCTTATAAGAAGTTCTATCAAACAGTGTTGATTTGATGACCACAGTTCACAATGCAGCATTACAGATGACGCTTTTCCAATGCTTCTCAAATATATTCTCCCCTTCCAACCTCAACTAGCTTACGCTTTTAAGAAAACTTGTAGCCAACTAATATTTGAAAATACTTCTTTATATATAAATCCTAGTTTTTTCTTCCTTTAATTTATTTTTTATGAATTTAAGAAATGTAACCTTTTTCTTTGATTTGTTCTATTTTCTAAATTTGTTTTTAAATAAAACTGCATGTAGGCATACCAGGCCCTATTTTATAGACCATTCACTTAAGTTTTGGCTAATTTTATTTTAGAAATTATTCTTAGAATTGTTACTTGTTTCTTTAATAATTTTAGGTGAATGAGATGTTCAGGTGGCATGTTTTGTCAAAATTTTCTTGCAGGTGATAGCTTTTTTATACACAGCAATGAGGAGTGTTGATATAGGGTTAAAAACTGCACTCATTGTTACACCTGTGAATGTACTGCATAATTGGCGGCAAGAATTCATAAAGTGGAGGCCTTCTGAAGTAAAACCTCTTCGAGTTTTCATGTTGGAAGATGTAAAAAAGTAAAGCTACTTGGCCACTTCATATGTTATTATGTTTAGATTCCTGTTTTTTTGTATAAAGATGTTTGTTTTATTATGGTAATCTGTATATGGCTTTTATCTTTTGTTCAAATACTTGCATGTATGTACTTTTGAAGGCATTTTGTATTGTTGGAATATAATGTTTTGGCCAAGATAATGACGTTTTTTAGTCATAAGATCACCAACCAGTGGTAATGTTGAGGCAAAGTACTATCTAGCACATCTTCAATTTTAATGATATACCATGTGTCAAGGTATAGTATTCTAAGGTAATTAGAAGAGTGGAAAATAATTCAGTAATAAATATTAATGAAAGTAGACTTTCTCAAATTTTGAAATTTTGTTTCAAAATTTGTTAATGAAATTCTTAAAAGCAACTCTATTGGCAGATTATGCTGAAACCGATGAGGTGCTTAATTGCCCTATTGATAGTATTGAAGATTCAACTTTTGTTTCAAAATCTGTTCCTTACTAGTGTGGTTGCCAACATGATTGCCTTTTGCTAGGGAGAGAAGAGCAGATTTACTTGCAAAATGGAGAGCCAAGGGTGGCATTTTCTTGATTGGTTACTCTTCATTTCGGAACCTATCATTTGGAAAGAATGTAAAGGATTGTAACATGGCCAGAGAAATTTGCCTTGCCTTGCAGGTATTTTATATCAATTTTTATAATTTTTTCATTGACATTCCTTCCGGTTATTTAGTAATTTGCTCACTCAATATTTCTTTTTATAATTCAGACTTATCATGCTTTGATCAAAATTTTATTTGTTGTTGATAGCTTGTTAGTATGATTAGTAATCAAGAAACTCATCTTGTTCACGAATGTTTTTGTTTTTTCTGCTGGGAAGCAGATCATTCTAATCAAAGTGACACAATAGTACTAAGGACCAAGGAGTACCAGCATTGCTTGTGACAAAAATGCATATATATTATTTATACTATATTACACTCTATCAAATTTCTAATTTTTGGCTACTAAAAGTTATATAAGGGTTGGTATTATCATACTAGAATGCAAGAAATCCATGCAGAGCATCTAGTATATATTGTGAAGAAATAAATACTGGAAGTATTTCAGTAACTTAAATTTATTTTCAATTATAACTGTGTAACCAATTCATTTCGGGCATTTGGTAACACCCATTATCTGGTTGTGATTACTTGCTTTCATTTGGTGACTCTTGTGTCATCAGATCAGCTCAGGTCAGATAGTTTGTGCTTTCCCATTTTACTTGTTTTTTGCCATTTTTGCTGTCGTTATATGGGTTCCTTTTTTGATTGTGCGTGTGGATAAATGGATGCCATGGTTACTTGGTTAGCGTTCATATTTTACTGGTCCAGACAGGATGTTGTTGCTTCTCATGTGTCTTATTATTTAAATCATTAAATTATGCTTCTTAAAACTTTCAGGAAGGACCTGATATACTTGTTTGTGATGAGGCTCATGTCATTAAGAATACTAGAGCTGATGTAACCCAAGCTCTGAAACAAGTGAAATGCCAAAGAAGAATAGCATTAACTGGATCACCTCTACAGAACAATCTCATGGAATATTATTGTGTGAGTTCACATAATGTTAACTAATTATGAAATTTTGAGTTTTCTATATTTTCTGTTAAGCATTTTGATTGCTCTTGGGACTTTCTTGTGAACAGATGGTTGATTTTGTAAGAGAAGGCTTTCTTGGAAGCAGCCATGAGTTTAGGAATCGGTAAGACCTAGTAATGTAGTTCTTAGATCTACCTTGGTATCATTATTCTTCAATTCCTTGCATGTGCTAATTATTCCCTTTTCTTGCAGCTATCAAAATCCCATAGAAAATGGTCAACATACTAATTCAACTTTGGATGATGTGAAAATCATGAACCAAAGGTCTCACATTCTCTATGAACAGTTGAAGGGATTTGTCCAGAGAATGGACATGAATGTGGCGAAGAAAGACTTACCACCCAAAACGGTCTTTGTAATTGCTGTAAAGCTTTCCCCTTTGCAGAGGAAATTATACAAAAGGTTCCTTGATGTGCATGGATTTACTAATGACAAGGTCTACAATGAAAAGATAAGGAAGAGAAGTTTCTTTGCAGGATACCAGGCCTTAGCGCAGGTTGATATATTGCTGCCTTGTGAAGTTCCAAAATTGTACTACCTTCTCATTATTCAAAGCACACTCAGATGCATTGCTTGCAGCAAGAGCATGGCCATTGTGCATATGGACTTTATAGTATTTGTGTTTTGGTGTCGAAAGATATTCATATAAAATTCTTTTGGTAAAAGCATTTGGAACCACTTGAAAACACAATTTCTAAAATTTGAAATCATAGATTAGATTGAATTTTTTTAAAAAAATTTGTGCTATGTCAGCCATAGTTATTTGTGATTTTAGAGTCAAAATGCTGTTCTTGTATGCGTAAAATGTGTCATATGATTTACAAAAACTTTTAACAGCTAATATCAAAATTATAAGCTTATTTTGCTGGATGAGGTTGATTTATCATTGCTATGCAGATCTCCCAAAGGGCTTGGGTGTATCATTTATTTGTTTATCTTGGTAGGAATTGCTGACAAGTTGTTCATTTCATTGCCAAATAATTTTAGTATGCTCTTTTCTGAAAATTGAGACTGATATGTAAAACATTAGTGAAGAATATTTAGTTTTTTTTTTTTTTTTTTTCAAATAGTTATCTTAAGAAAATTCAAGTTTTCTATGGTGCCTTTAGATTTCAGAATGGTTAGATCCAATGCATTTAGTCATCTATTTGTTCATACCTATTAATATTTATTAATCTTATGTCTTTTTTGAACAGGTGATCTCATCTGCCAATATTGTTTAGCCTTATTGAAATTTCTTCCCCATTTACCATCTTCCTAGACTCCTAGTTAAATTATTTACTTTCAATGGAAAGCTTTGTTGTGTTTTATGGAGCATATGACATGTTTGAAGTGATTTTGCTTCATTTCCATTGTTCTAACAAAACTTTTGTTCTCTTTAGTAGATATGGAACCATCCTGGTATATTGCAATTGAGAAAAGAAGATAAAATGTACGTAAGGTGTGAAGATGCTGTTGATAATTTTCTTGCAGATGAAAGCTCTAGTGATGAAAATGTTGATTATATGGTTTCTCGAGGTATGCTCTTTTTCCCTTGTTTTAAATGGCCTAGGCACATTCATCTGTTGGTGTTTCCTATATCTGCAGATTTGCCGTGTTTTTTTCTTTTCTTTTTTGGTCACCCAAGGTTATGCATGTGTCTACTATCAAATAACCAACTGGACTTTAGAGAATATCCTCGAAGGAGTTCTCCCCAAGTTGTACACTTCTGTTTCAAAAGAAGTTTACCTAGGTGTAATGTACTTTGGTCTTTCTGATCTTTGGAAAATTTTCAGCATTAAGGAAGATAGTGTGACCTACTTAGTATGCTTGCATCGTGACTGCACATTTAATCAAGATAGTCACGATGCCTGACATTTTTCCATAGGGTGTCTGTTGATTTTTCCTGTTCTTTTCTGTCTCCTATAGTCTGGTCTTCCTGATTGTGATATACCATAACTGATGGTCTGGTCTTTTGCCACTTTTCAACAAATCTTTTTTTCTCTTGAATGTGAATCTTGAAGTTTTCTTTTCTATTTCTTTATTAAGAATACTGGATGCCTTGAACTCAAAGTCCTTATATTAAATTACAATGAATGTGTAACATTCTTCACAGACAAGCAGAGGAGCTCAAATGAAGTGTTGCCGGGAAAAGATGACGATGGTTATTTTGTGAAGGTATAAATTTGAATGTGTTTGTCTTACCAATCATCCATTTCTTTGCATCACCTTAAAACCCCATGGAACTTCTTTTTGGTAATTTCCTTTAGAGGTGTTTATTATTTCCTCTCCCACATAGCCTCACAGGATGTCCTTTGATAACTTATATAATGACATGGATTTTCCTTATTAGTGTCATAACTCCTGTGTGTAATTTCATCTTTTAAATTCTTTTCAGGGTTGGTGGAATGATCTTCTTCACGAAAATAACTATAAAGAGCTTGATTACAGTGGCAAAATGGTTTTGCTGCTTGATATCCTTGCCATGGCTTCTGATGTGGGCGATAAGGCACTGGTTTTTAGCCAGAGCATACTCACCCTCGACTTGATAGAACTTTATCTTTCAAGACTACTTCGACAGGGGAAGCAAGGGAAATTTTGGAAGAAAGGAAAAGATTGGTATAGGTTTGTACCTTGAAACGCCAAGAGGAAGGGACCTTCTTGTGTGAACTGTTATGTATCTTTTTCTATTTTAAATATTTCAAAAAGTGGTCTTAACCAAAAAGAACAAGAAAAAGAAAACAAAAACAAAAATTGTTGTATTCTGAAGTTGCTGCTTACTTATCTTGTAAGCACTTAACCTTATTTATTTTCCACCTTTAAACAATTTTTTTTTTATAAATAAATTTATCTGGTCATCAGTCGCTAACCATTTATCTTGATTGAGAATATAAAAACTAAGAGGATTAGTGTAATGTTTTTGTTTGAACAATGGATCTGCATTGGCTCCAGTAAGACCGTTTGCTTGACCTGTTTATTCTTTGCTCTGCAGGCTTGATGGAAGAACTGAGAGTGCACAAAGGCAAACTTTGGTTGAGAGCTTTAATGAGCCTTTGAATAAGCGAGTGAAATGTGTCCTTATTTCGACACGAGCAGGATCTTTGGGAATAAATCTTCATGCTGCTAACCGTGTAATCATTGTTGATGGGTCTTGGAACCCAACATATGATCTCCAGGCTATATATCGGGCATGGAGGTTGGTTTCTACTCATGCTACAGTTCTCCACAGCTTAAAACATACTTAAAATGGCATTAAAAGAATAGGGCATTGGACTGCTGTACAATTAGTAATTAGAATGTCAAAGTCAAAATAAGGAAGAAATTATTTGAAGACACAAAGGGCACTGTTGTTATAGCATGACACCATTTTTGATTGGACAGAAAAATCCTAGAATTTTCAAGACTTTATCATTCATCATTATAAGCATGATTATGGTAATAACATTGCACGGCTTAGTCTCTTGCTTTAAAAGTGGATATTTTGCTTCGACATGCTTTTAGGATTGCCTCATATATTTTTTATGTACTTGCTGTTTGGTATAGCAAAAACATTAGATGATAGAAGATTGATTTTGCTAGAATAATCAATTAGCTTAGTCATTGGAACTTACTGCAGAAGTTCAGGAAATAGGTTTCCTCTTAAAGGACCGCTTCATGATACCAAAATAGGGAATTTTTTTTTTTTTCCTTTTCATTTGCTGGAAACAAGGATTATGGAGATCCAGATTTTCTTTAAAGGATAATGTACTGTGAACTGCCTGAAATAGTGACAAATGCTGAGGTTAAAGACCTTAAAATGTGAACTGTCTGATACGAACACGTGTTATATTGGATAATACTACTAAGGGTTACTACATAATCATGGGATCAATGCTGAAGAACCACCACAGCGCTTCCCATTAGAGTTTTTCAACCTTTTTGGGAAAGGAATCATATTATTTTGCTCCAAAGAATCTCTGGATAGTGATAGGCAGTAACATTTGTTCCTTTTCTTTAAATGTATTTGACGGTTTTATGTATCTGTGTTATTGCAGGTATGGTCAAAGGAAGCCAGTGTTTGCATATAGATTGATGGCACATGGAACTATGGAAGAAAAAATCTATAAGCGTCAGGTACTTACCAAACAAATTGCATTATGTGGTCTCTTTATCTAAAAAGAAATTCTGATGAAGAGTGATTTCTTACAGGTGACGAAGGAGGGTCTGGCTGCTAGGGTGGTGGATAGACAACAAGTACACAGGACTATCTCCAAGGAAGAGATGTTACATCTCTTTGAATTTGGAGATGATGATAACCCTGATACTTTTGCCGATCTGGATCAAGATAAATTATCAGGATTGCATGATCAAACAATGCCCTTGGATGTTAGAAATTTACATAAGCAGAAAATGACCCCTCTTTCGCATGGAAGTTGTTCTTCTGACAAGCTAATGGAAAGTTTACTCGGAAAGCATTTTCCAAGGTATATAATAATTTGGCTTGTGTAACTCCTGCAAGTTTAAATTTATTGATCTTTCTACTTAGTTTATAACAGTGTATTGAACAACTAATTCTTTGCGTTCTTTTGTCTGTGTCTTGTGTCATAATGCTGAAATGCAGGTTTCATTTTTTTGAATTTTCGTTGGCATGGTTTCTGATGTTATATCATCATTGCTTCACTTCTCTCTTAGTCAATCTCTGGGGCTGTTACGGCAGTTGTTTTTCTACCAAAATGTTTACTTTTTCTAATAATGCAATTACTTTGGAACTTTGCTGCATTTCATTGTTGATTTGCCTTTTATTCAGGTGGATTGCCAACTATCATGAACACGAGACTCTTTTGCAAGAGAATGAAGCAGAAAAGCTATCAAAGGAAGAGCAAGACATGGCTTGGGAAGTATACCAGAGATCATTAGAATGGGAAGAAGTACAGCGCGTTCCTCTCAATGATTCTGCAATGGAGAAAGCATCAGTTGCACCAAATGTTGCCACGACTGCGCCAGAGATGGATAGGCTCACACATTATAAAATGAGGGGTTCAATGCAGCGGAAATGTACAAAACTTTCCCATTTACTGACCCTAAGAAGTCAGGGCACTAAAGCTGGTTGCAGTACTGTGTGTGGTGAGTGTGCCCAAGAGATCAGATGGGAGGATCTGAATCGTGATGGCAGATGGGCGAGATGAAAAGTGTTGTAAATTGTCAATGGCTTGGCTTTTATACATATAATTTATTTTGTATATGGAAACACTGTTATAAAGATCAAAATCATTTTGAATTTAAGCACACGGGGTCTTTCCTCATGCCTTTTCATTTTGAGGGAGAAGAAATTTGTTTTTTTTTTTTTTTTTTGTAATTTTGGAGAGGGGCAATCTTAGACGGGGAGAGGTTATAAGGGCTGTGTAATCTAATATAATCTACAGTTAGCCCTGTATAAATAATTAGGAAAATGATGCACTCTAATGAAATTTGCAAGAGTTATAATATATGTATCTTTTTCTCCTTTTGATTTTTCTTTTCATTAGCATCATCATTTTCGTCCGTGCAGTAGAAACAACAAGAAATATATAACAATCATAAGATAATCACAAATATAAATAAGGCAAATAATAAAAATAAAATAAAAAAATAAATGCTTTTCAATTACTATAGAAGTTCTAATATGTTTGAATATATATTGAGAATATGAGGATACATTGATTGTATTAAATCATGCAATAGAGTATACAAAAATAATAATCTAACGTGGTAAATTTATTTAAGGTTCTAATCCAAACTGTTAATATTTACGAATTATTTTAGGCAATTTTTAGCAATCTTATTTCACTTAAAGTAATAAACAGTTATTACAAACTAGATAAAGTAAGATGCCAAATATTTCTATCAATTAAGGACTGCTCGTTATAACTACCTAAGACTGTTATTACTAGCTGTTACTATAGTTACTTAGATTCTTATTAAATCTGGCCCTGCCTTCAGAGTCACATCACCATGCAGTGTGATACTAAGTATTTGCAATCAGTATGCGTGAACAATAATATGTATAATTACCCAAAAAATGATTTTGAATAAACTCATCGAATCAATAATACGAAAACACACTCGACGTATTGTTGATACGGAATCTCTACATTGTAATAATAATATAAGAAATACACTCGATGTATTATTATTACAAAAACATTGATTGATAAAATAATTTAAGCAAATTCCATCGCCACTTGTCTTAATACATAAAAATATTCAATGTATTGATGATACATAATCTTCTTTTGAAAAGATTTTACAAAAATATCTAAACAATATTATTACCTTTGAATTACTAATATGGAAACACACTCAATGTATTAGTGATATGAGTAAAGTAAAAATAATTTTTCAACTCCAAAAAATATATTTCACACGATCGAAAAATACGTAATACAAAAATTAGCTTTAAAAATATGTAGAAAGAAGTATGAGAGGTATAAAATAGAGAAAAAAAGGGGGGATATTTATAGCTTAATTTTCAACTTTTGGTATCTTCGTTGACCCCTCTTGGGTACCACACTGTACACCTCTTCAAGGCCTTGCTGACCACCCCAGCGAACACCCCGCGAAGTATCAGTGAGATCCAACCAATTACAGATCCATCTTGTGCACCCTCGTAGACCCCTCGTTGACCAACTCAGCCAGCCACCTGCGGGTCCCCAACGAACCACCAAAAACTTATTTTTTCAATTAAAAACTTATCTATTTGAAAATCCACAAACATCCAACAAATGTGAAAATAAAATGTATGTAAAAAGAAATTAATATGCATATTACATGCTCTCAACCACCCTGTGGTGTGTGTAATATGCAAACATACACAGTGATAGAAATCTACGTGAGTGTGTGCAATATTGATCACAAGTAAAGCACCATACAAAGAAGGTAGACAAAAATATTAAGTAAAATAAACAGACTCCATGTTTTGCATATGTTAATGCCAACAAAGACTCAAAGAGACTTACATGACTTACAATCTCTCTTCTTTGGCTTTCCGTGGTAAAACACTGCACAACCTGTACAAGGTAAGCATCAAACACAATATATTCATGCAAGATGATTTACAGAAGTTCATTCCTATGAACAAACTCTGACACAAATAATACACCCCAACACACCTACATTCCAAGTGTATCCGTCTTATAGTGCCCCATCAATCTTCATGAATCAACACATTCGTCTTGATGTTAACTCCAGCTCCAAGTGAGCTACAAGGTCTAAAACTACATCTGTATCCTATACACAAGAAACAAATACATACCCGTGAATGTATCATGCAGATCTATGTGTAGTCTACCAAACAACTATCGTGTTACCCCTACACAGGTACACAACGGTAGGCTAAGCATAAGTAGACAAGAAAACTCCTCCTGACTTCTTGTAACACTCCCCCTAAATGCATGCAAATCAGAAAACATGATGTGATGCAAACATACATTCACATCCCAAATAGTGCAAAACATAGAAGTAAACACGTTGTGCAACATACAAACTTCTTCCCTTTTTTGACACAAAAAGTCAAAGAAACACTTCTATATGAGGGAAAGAAGGCATATAACATGCAATAATCAAATACACTCATACAACACATGCAGAGAGAAAATAAAACATAAGTTAAAGAAACATTAGTAAGCACACAACAAAGAAATCACATTTTATTAAATTCAAAGATTTTATTACAAATTTTTGAAAAAAAAATAAAATACAAGAAAAACTAAGATTCTCTTCTCCCTTTATATCTATCAGGGTTACATTGAGAATTGATGTTGGACTCCCTCTGGTTAGAAGGCTGGGAAATTCAGCTCTGAGGGTGGAAAATTGATCAAAAAGATGGATGAAGGAATCTGAAGAATGAGGGAACTGAATATCTTGATCCTGAAGCAGTGCACCAATGCTTACTCCAACTGAGTGAATCTAGAAAAAATTCACCATACCAGTAGGCTGAAAAGACAGTCGTGAATTAGAGGATTGAGGAAAACCATGACGAAGATGCTACTGACGCTCAACTCTGCTCATTCTGTCATTAAGGTTCATTAGCATCTGTTTGTAGAGAATGTGTTCTTGACATTTTTTAGCAAGTTCATTGAGAATCCTATCAAAGCATGCAATCAAAGCATCCACCTTCACACTCAATGAGTTAGACTCAATAGATTGAGGAGGAGGAACAGGAAGAGAAGTAGAAGGGTTAGATTGGTAAGCACTCCAAGATGAAGAAGAAAAAGGCTCGGAGTTCCAAAAAGGTTAATGTGATGCCTGAAAGTATCTAATAGAAAGAGGAGTACGACAAAAAATAGAAGCTTCAATGACATCACCAAAGACAGATTGTACCTAGTGAGTGATCAAAGAAGGATAATGAAGATTAGAAGAAGAGAAAGAATGACAAATGATGATCCTAAAGATCATACAAACAAGATCTATAGGCTCACTATAAAGAGTGACACAAAGAAAATGACCCCTAATGTTAGGCATAGAAGAGACATGAGTACAAGGACAGATGTAAGCATATATAACTTGCATAAGCATGCGACCAAAAGAAGAACTGTTAAGAGGAACAGAACCACCATCATATCATACGTTAGGTCCAACAAGTTTGATAGCCATGTCAGATTGTTTCAAGCTTTGAGGTGGTCTATATTAAAAGAACAATTTACATCATTAAGGTTTTTGTACTCAAAAGAAAGAACGAGAAACTAAGGGTTTTCACGTTTGGGAGAGATAAGAGATCTAAGATGTTATCTCTAGAGAAGGTGACATGACATCCCCTCAAAGTGAAAGAAATAGACATGTAAAGCATGAAATGAGCACAAATCGCAGAATAGAACTCCACGACAAAAGTGTGGTCGTAGGAGTAGGGAAGAGTGCAAAGAGTAAGCTAAAAAAAGTATGCAAATCTTTCTTTGATAGCAGGAAACTCGTCAATCGAGACCGAGAGCTCACACATGCAAGTTGGAGACTTCTTAGGTTAAGAAGAAGGACCAGCTTCATGTTGGTTGGTGTGAGATCTTTTTTTTTTTTGACTAAGCATTTTTGTGGAGAAAAGAGTGGTAAAATTGTATAGAGGTAGTGAAAAGTAGTTTAGAAGGCAATAGGAAAAAGTATTTGAAGGTAAGAAGTGTTTAAAAATTTATGTGGTTTGAAACAAATGAGAAAAGAGGTTTAAATAGGGAATCCACACACTTCGCTAACCCTTCGCGAAGGGGGGTTGGCGAGGTACCCTCTAGTGTGTAAAAACACAAACTTGGCGAGATCTCAGTGAACTTGATACGAACCAGATCGCGCCACCAACAAGGCCCGACACGTGTCATGGACCCGACCGAAGAAGGGGTAAAATATTGGCGTAGAAAGGCGCCCCACAACACGAGCAAGGGCACCAACATGCGAAACATGGTAGTGCCGAGCTAATTGTGGAGTTGCTGAGTTTTGGATCTGCACCGCGGCATGACATTCCCCCGCCGCGGCGAACAACTTTCTGTTTTGTTGGGATTTTTGGCCAGAGGTGCCCGCCGCGGCATGAAATATGTGTGCCGCGGCGCGAGTGTTTTTGTTTGGACAAGAGGGCTCGACAGATGTGCGCGCAGGACGAGCAGACGCGCGTGCAGAGGATCAAGGACGTGCGCGCCGCAGCATGGCTTTTGGGCGCCGCGGCACAGACCTCTCGGGTCGGATGCTTTGGTTCCTCGCCGCGGCATGGAATTTACTCCGCCGCGGCCCGCCTACTTTAACTTTTGTAATCCGAGCCTCCTCGCCGTGGCGCCAATGTAAAATTTGTAATGTTGACTATTGGATCAAATCCAATGGCCCAGATCTTGTCTTTTCTTTTAGGTTTTATGTGTACTCTATAAATAGGACCATATGTGCAGCCCAAATGTAATCTTTGATCATTGTATGAGAAATTTGTTTGAAAACAAATTGAGAGCCCAAGTTGCTCTTTGCTTCAATGTAAACCAAGAACTTATCAAAGGATTTGCATCCCTTTGTGGCGTTCAACCTCTTCTCCGTGCGTGGTACGTAATATCCAAGTGTAGAGGTGAGTTTCCTGCAGCCAAAATCTGTGGTTTTGCTTAGAAATCCCTACCAATATTGTTGTTGGGTCTTGATCTGTTCTTTTTCAGTTCTCTAGCCTCGTAGCTAGTTGGGTCGATAGGAATCGTGTTGCGGGGTTCGCATCATTTGGTATCAGAGCTCTAGGTTGAGACTCTAGATTCCTATCTTAAATTTCTGTCATTTTTTGTTTCATAGCAACAAGAAAATTCCTTCAAAAAAAATTCTGTGTTCTTCATTGTTTCTATATGTTTATTGTATTTCTTGGATTAACTTGATTGGTGTTGTTGTTTCCCTCTTATTCTGATTGATTTTGGAGAAGATTTTATGTTGAAAAATTCCCCCAAAAATCGATTTTGTGGAAGAAGGGTATTTTGGTAATCTCACATGTGTTTTTCGTCTTGAAAAGTGAGAGCCAAACTTTTTCTCTTTATTTAAAAAAAAAAAAAAAAAAATCTTCCGAAAATATCTCACGAAAATATCTCGTGAAAATATCTCCCGAAAATATCTCGCTAGATATTTTTATAAAAAAAAAAAAAAAGGAAGAGGATATTTCGGACATTATAAAAAAAAAAAAAAGAGAAAAAAAAAAAAGTGAATTCTTGATTTCCCGAGAATTTGTGAAATTTCTTCATTTTAGCGTCGTTTACGCTTTAACGGATCGTTTTTCTTGTTTGTTTGCTTTTACGAGTTTGAATTTGCTAAATTGAACTTGTTTCCAAACTAATAGAGTTAGAGTTTTAAAACACTTCGAGTTAGTTTCCTTTGTGTTCAACATTGGATATTGCAAAGTACGGATTGTTGAGGACGAGAACTCTACAATTGGGTGGAAGACTTGGACGGTTTGGTTTGTCATAGGGCTTCGAGCGCTACGGCAATCAAATTCGAGTGTAAACACGTGAGGTAAACGAGTGAAAGTTCCAATTTGCTAATTGATTAATCGTTTGTTTGTATTAGTTGTTGTTGAGTATGTCTGACAGGAACAGCTCAGAGGAAAGGCCCGACACCGCTTTTATGATGAGGGCATTACAACAATCCATGGAACGGATGAATGCCGTCATGGTTAATATGAACGAGCGAATGGAACGAAATGAAGCAACTATCGCCAACTTAGGGCAAGAGGCACCACAAGTCGCTCCTGATGTAGAACGACCTAATAGGAGAGCTCATTTCGTGGAGGAGTTGGATGAAGATAGTTTTGGAGAGAATTATAATGATGATGAAGGGAGGATGCCCTTTGGAGGAAGATATGGGCCTAGAGGTGGCCATAGGAGGGGAGGAATGAGGAGACCCCCACACCAACCTTTTGATGAAGTTGATCGGAGCTTAGGAAACATTAAGATGAAAATGCCGGCATTCCAAGGAAAGAATGACCCGGAGCTATATTTAGAGTGGGAGAAGAAGGTGGAGCATATATTTGAATGCCACAACTACTCCGATGAAAAAAAGGTTAAATTGGCGGTGATAGAGTTTACTGACTATGCTTTGAACTGGTGGGATCAGTTAGTAGTTGGTAGAAGGACGAATGGAGAAAGGCCGATAAGTAGTTGGGAGGATATGAAAGCAATCATGCGGAAGAGGTTTGTTCCGAGCCACTACTACCGAGAGCTTTATCAGAGATTGCAACGGCTCAATCAAGGCTTTCGATCGGTTGATGAGTATTACAAGGAAATGGAGGTAGCCATGGTTAGGGCTAACATTGAGGAGGATAGAGAAGCCACTATGGCTTGGTTTTTGAGTGGGCTAAATTCGGAAATTGCCAATGTTGTGGAGCTTCATCATTATGTGGAGTTGGAAGACATGGTCCACATGGCAATCAAAGTGGAAGGGCAATTCAAGAGAAGAAGCAACCGGATGCAACCACCAAGGCCAATTACTCCAACACCTTGGGTACAAGAGTCTAAGAAAGAAGAAGGAACTAGCTCCAAGCCCCGCTTTGAAGTCATCAAGGGCAAAGAGATGGAGGCTAGTAAGGATAAAGGAAAAGGAAAAGTTGAAACCTTTCCCCGAAATCGAGATGTTAGTTGTTTTTGCTGTCTTGGAAAGGGTCATTATGCATCCCAATGTCCGAACAAGAAAGCAATGATCATGCAAGCCAATGGGGAGGTGGCGACTGATGAAGAGAGTGATGGTGAGGAGATGCCACCATTGGAAGAAGCAAGTGAGGAAGAGATAGTTCCTGTCAAAGGAGACTTGCTTATGGTAGGGAAAGTGCCCAAGGATCGCTTAAAGGAAGGTGACATGGATTCACAAAGAGGAAACATTTTCCATACAAGATGTCACGTGAATGGCAAAGTCTGCAACCTAATCATTGATGGGGGTTGTTGTACCAACATTGCTAGTACTACCCTAGTTGAGAAGTTAGGGTTACCCACAACCAAACATCCTACTCCTTACAAACTACAATGGTTGAATGATCAAGGTGAGGTGAAGGTGGAACATCAAGTCTTGGTATCCTTTGCTATGGGAAATTATCAAGATGTTGTATTATGTGATGTGGTACCGATGCAGGTTGGGCATATGATATTGGGCAGGCCTTGGCAATATGATCGACGGGTGACTTATGACGGGTATAAAAATAAGTATTCGTTCGAGAAGGATGAAAGTAAAATAACCCTTGTCCCCCTTACCCCGAAAGAAGTACTTGAAGATCAATTGAGAATCAAGAACAAGGGAGAACAAGAAAAGGGAAAGGGAAAAGAAAAAGGAAAGGAGAAAGAAACAAATGAAATGCCCAAGGAGAAAAAGGGGCAAACCAAAAAAAAAAGAAGAAAAGAAAAAAATGAAAGAATATCTATTTTCTTACTTTTCTTTCTTGCAGGACTATTATGATGAGGAGCATAACAGGGATGGACTCCTAAACTTACCCCGTGATGAAGGTCCGAATTCGAGGTCGAATTCTCTTGAAGAGGGAGGGAATGATACGAACCAGATCGGGCCACCAACAAGGCCCGACACGTGTCATGGACCCGACTGAAGAAGGGGTAAAATATTGGCGTAGAAAGGCGCCCCACAACACGAGCAAGGGCACCAACATGCGAAACATGGGAGTGCCGAGCTAATTGTGGAGTTGCTGAGTTTTGGATCTGCGCCGCGGCGAACAACTTTCTGTTTTGTTGGGATTTTTGGCCAGAGGTGCCCGCCGCGGCATGAAATATGTGCGCCGCGGCGCGAGTGTTTCTGTTTGGACAAGAGGGCTCTGCAGATGTGCGCGCAGGACGAGCAGACGCGCGCGCAGCATTGGGCAGGTGTGTGCGCAGAGGATCAAGGACGTGCGCGCCGCGGCATGGCTTTTGGGCGCCGCGGCACAGACCTCTCGGGTTGGATGCTTTGGTTCCTCGCCGCGGCATGGAATTTACTCCGCCGCGGCCCGCCTACTTTAACTTTTGTAATCCGAGCCTCCTCGCCGCGGCATGAATATTTGCCCGCCGCGGCGCCAATGTAAAATTTGTAATATTGACCATTGGATCAAATCCAATGGCCCAGATCTTGTCTTTTCTTTTAGGTTTTATGTGTACTCTATAAATAGGACCATATGTGCAGCCCAAATGTAATCTTTGATCATTTTATGAGAAATTTGTTTGAAAACAAATTGAGAGCCCAAGTTGCTCTTTGCTTCAATGCAAACCAAGAACTTATCAAAGGATTTGCATCCCTTTGTGGCGTTCAACCTCTTCTCCGTGCGTGGTGCGTAATATCCAAGTGTGGAGGTGAGTTTCCTGCAGCCAAACTCTGTGGTTTTGCTTAGAAATCCCTACCAATATTGTTGTTGGGTCTTGAACCGTCCCCTTTTGGTTCTCTAGCCTCGTAGCTAGTTGGGTCGATAGGAATCGTGTTGCGGGGTTCGCATCAGAACTCCTCAATGAATGGTTAGCTAGACCTCATCGAGGATGCTTGGATTGCAATCCTAAAGATTGAGGAGAGAGAAAAATCCTTTAAAAAATTTAGAAAAATACAGAAAAATTTATTTTAATTTTATTTTACATTTAATTTAAAGAAAGAAAAGTATGAGACAAATAAAAATAAGGATATTTAGAAAAATAAACACATACATAAAATGCTATAAGAAAGAGAGAGAAGAGAAGAAATAACTCAAATCAAACTAACTTACACTAAAAAATAACCTAGAAATAGTGTGATCCAACTGCATCACTTTGTTTGAAAAAGAAGTGATGAGGGGCAACAGGAGAAAAATGTAATCTCTGGTCCATATGAGCATGTAGAGTATGAACCACTGGAGAGTTCTTT
This sequence comes from Elaeagnus macrophylla, assembly GCA_029378325.1. Lineage (NCBI taxonomy): Eukaryota > Viridiplantae > Streptophyta > Magnoliopsida > Rosales > Elaeagnaceae > Elaeagnus > Elaeagnus macrophylla. The sequence continues at coordinate 47,910,079 of CM055640.1, read as the reverse complement.
GTTTTAGAAATTCTCGAATGACATGTTGATCAATCATACATGCAACTAGGAGAGCTTTTAGAAATTTTTTCCCTTTCTTCATTATGTCGCCAGTGCATGATACACCTAGAAACAAAATACTCAGTTGAACTACAATAGATATATCATGAGAAGTCAGAATGAGAAGAAAGAGAGGGAGATCTCCTAGTACTATTTCGAAAATATCTCGGACACTGGTTGACAAGGTGGCCAACAATACCACAAGAATGAAAAGTACGAACTAGAAAGCGAGTTAAACTGGGTCTTTGTCTTCGAGGAGTAGCATGAGGAGGAGAGGGAGTGGTAGAAGTGCCAATATTGAGTCTCATACGGGGATGAGAACTTAACCTCTCATAGTGAGGTATGATATGCCCACACTTACCACAGTGGTGAAAAGAGGGGATGAAGAATGTAGGTAGTGGAAATAGATTGTCACCAACACGATGAGAAGAAGAAGCAGGAGGAGAGATGTTCACCCTGCTAGAAGATATTGGCTAGAATGACACTTGCAACTTACATTTTACAACAACTTTACCTTTACCTTTTGTAGCAACAGTCTTTTGAAGAGGATGTTCTATAATAGGTTTCTGAAGAGAGAATCAGTAGTAGAAGCAATAGCAATAGAACCCATCATTAGTAAAACCCAGCCCGCTTCTATGACTGGGCTCGTTGATGCAAACAAGAATTTCAACAAGTTTTTGAGTACCCATAAGAAGTTTCTTAACCATGGTTCTAGAGTGTTCCAACTCCTTCTCAAGGTCAAATTGCTTTGCACTCAAAGCAGTGAGTAGCTCATCCTTTTCCTTAATGAATGCCTCAAGAAATTCGACAGAACTGCCCAAATTTTTAACTTTATCCCGAAGAGCTAACAACTCCTCATCCTTTTTAGATAAGGCATGGTCAAGGTATGCCTTTTCACTTTCCAAGATCTCAACCTTCTTTCTTAGAAGTGAGATTCTTTCAACTTCCTCCTTTGATAGATCTGAACTAACTATATGCTAATCTTCTAAACTCTGTAGTCTTTTCAAGGTCTGCTTAAAAAACTTCATTCTTGACTTGTTCGATTCAACTTTAACAACCATGTCATTAAATCTTTTTTGCACAATATCATATTTCTTAGTGAGATCATCCCTGTCCAAGTTATGGAAAGACTGCTTCTTTTCAAGGTTCATCTTTAAAAGCACTTAGCTCTTTTTCTTTAACCTCAAGGCTATCCAAGCCTTTTTTTGAGCTTTCTCGATCTTAATATTCTCCCTGAAAAATTCATTATAAGTATCTAGGAGTTCCTCATGTTTGTCCTCATCGAGGAATTTGAAAGGTTGAGAGGTTGTAGTGGGAGGAACATCTTTAGTCACCATAAAGGCTATAAAGTTGCTTTCATTCTCTTCCAAACTATAGTTACTATTCGAAATAGTAACCTTTGCCACCATGGCTTTCTTGCCAGATTTTTGTCCCTTTAACTGGTATTGAGCAGCAAAGTGTCCAACTTTTTCATACTCGTATAACCTGACTTGTCTAGTCTAACCTCTAAATTGAAGTCTTTCTTCTTCATCTTCAAGGTCCAACTCTAGCTCTAGAATCTCTATGACTAGAACTTTCCCTTTTTGACTTACTAGGAGCGTTCCTCTTGTTCCTAAAAAATTTCTTAAATTGCTTTACTAACAAAGCAAATTCTTCTTCATCTAAATTGGAAGAGTCATCACTTTCAATAGAAGATTTTTTTTTTTTCCCTTTTTGATACTTGGTGGTCTTTAGCGCAAGACTCTTTCCTTTATCAACAAAAGTAATTCTCTTGGGGAGGAGTTGATATATCTCAAAAGCATGGAGATCTCCAACGATCTTGCTAACCTTCAAAGGTTTTCCTTTAAATGTTGTTTCAATAGCGATAATTTTTTCTCTGAACTGGGAAGGAAGAGTGCATATAATCTTCTTAGCTTGAAGTTCTTCATCAATTGAAAAATTGTCAAAAGTCTCATCTTTCTCCATCTAAACAAGTTCACAGTCCCTATTAAGTCACATCAACTTGGACTTCTTTACTACAAAGGTACCCTCATGTGTAATTTGTAAAATATCCCATGCTTCCTTAGAAGTAGTGCAAGTAGAAATTTACCTGTATTCTTCAGGAGTGACAGCTTGAGTAAGTACGTACAACCCTTTACTGTTCCAGTCACACTCACGACTTTCCTCTTTTGTCCATTAAATCATTGGCTTGGGAACGATTGTTTCATCTTCAAGAGTTTTTGAAGGAGGCGTCCAGCCATTCTCAACCTGATACCAAACCTGGTCTCCCATGGACCAAAAAAAGGCTCGCATTCAATAGGCATAGTTATTCCTATTGAGGAGTAGAGGTCTACCTAAGCTTCCTCCTTTACTGGAGTCCATCTTGGTGAAAAGTGAGTGTGTGTGAAAAGTATGAGAAACAACACTGAAGCAATTAAGCCCAAAAGGATGTACCGGCTTTAATACCAAATGAGAGAGTCCTAACTTGGTGAACAACCAAGTCTAGGTGATACGGACACTTAAGGACTCGCCTTTCTTATATAGGCAGTAAAAATAACAAAAATAGATAACAACCTTCATATATTCACACATATAAATAAGACAGATAATAGAAATAGAATAAAGTAATAAATACTTTCCAATCATTGTATAGTCTTAATATGTTGGCACATATATTGAGGATACATGGATTGTACTATGCAATAGAGCATACAAACATAACAATATAACGTGGTAAACCAACTTGGGTTCTAATCTAAAGTGGTAACATTAACGGGTTACTTAAGGCAATCACTCCGCAGCCATATTCACTAAAAGTAATAAATAGTTAATACATACTAGATAAGGTAAGATGCCAAATACCTCTATCAGTCAGAGACCACACATCCTAATTGCCTAGCCTGTATCACTAGCTGTCACCACAATTACTTAGATCCTCAATAGATATGGCTCCCTTTTAGAGTCACATCACCACGCAATGTGATACTAGTACTTGCGATCAGTATGCATGAACAATAATATGTATAATTACCCAAGAAATGATTTTGAATAAACTCCTTGAATCAACAATACAGAAACACACTCGACGTATTGTTGACATGAAATCTTCACCTTGTAATAAAAATACATAAATACACTCGATGTATTATTATTACGAAAAACTTAGTTTGATAAAATAATTTAACAAACTCTACCACCACCTCATATCTCAAAACAGAAAAATACTTGATGCATTGATGATAAATAATCTCCTTTTTAAAAGATTTTACAAAAAGTATCTAAGTGATATTATTACATTTGAATTACTAATACAAAAACACACTTAATGTATTAGTAATATGGGAAAAGTAAAAATAATTTTTCAAACTCCAAAAAATATTTTTCACACGATAAAAAAAAAGCAATACAAAAATCAGCTCTAAAAAGTATGTGGAAAGTAGTATGAGAGAAGGTATATAAAATAGAGAAAGAGGGGTATTTATAGCTTATTTTTTCAACTTTTGATACCCTCGCTAACCCCTAATGCGCACCTCACTGCACACCTTCTCAAGGCCTCGTTGACCACCCTAGGGAACCCCTAGCAAAGTATCAGTGAAGTCCAACGAGTCACAGATCCACCCTATGCACTCTCACGAAATCCCTCGCTAACCACCTCAGTTAGCCACCTGCGAGGTCCCCGACAAACCACCAAAAACTTGTTTTTTCAATTAAAAACTTATTCATTTGAAAATTCAAAAATACCTGCCAAATGTGAAAATTAAATGTATTAAAAAGAAATTAATATACATACTACATGATCCCAACCACTCCATGGTGTGTATAATATGTAAACATATAGTATTAGAAATCAACGTGAGTATGCGATACTGATTACAAGTAAAGTACCGTACAAAGAGGTAGACAAAAATACTAAGTAAAATAAACAGACTCATATTTTACACATAGAAATGCCAACAAAGACACAAATGGACTTATAGGACTTACAATAGCTAGGGAGACAGTTGGCAAGAGCAACATAGGCAAATTTGACGTGCAGTCCCAACTGATAGAGGTATAGGCCTTTTATCTTATCAAGTTATATTAACTGTTTATTTTCATTAGCGAATTTATTGTTGAGTGGTTGCCTTATTCAACCCATGGATGTTACCACTTAGGATTAAAGCCTAAATGAGTTTACCACATTACATCATTTTGTTTGTATGATCTTTTGCATTCATTCGTACAATCATTGTGTCATTTACGTATGTGCCTAAATATAAAGATTATATTATGATTGGAAAGCTTTTATCACTTTATTCTATTTCTTTTATCTATCTTATTGTCTTACCTTTTTTCAGTTTGCTTGTTATATATTTTTTTTGCTGCCTAAACGAGATGGATGAGTCTTAAGGTGTTTGTACCATCTTGACTTGGTAGTTTGTTGATAAGTGCTTGAAAAATACTCATATTTTATGATTTAATGTGCTTATTTGAGACAAATAGGTTTGATTATAAGGCTTTTATTTTATTTAAGATGAATAGGTGTTTTTAGCTTGAAAAGAGGTAATCAATGTTAACACACAAAGACATGACACTTGGAGCACTCAAATAACAATCTAGGAGCAAAAGAGACTAAGACATGTAGTTCTTACATAAAAAAGAAACCATTATGTAAGGGATATATACAAAGGCTAGACACACAATGCGCGCCTAGGTGAAGAAAATGTGTGCCACGGCAGCCAACCCACGAGTTTCTATATTGGTACCAAAAAAAAATTGCATTATGTGGTGGGGAAAAGTGTGCCGTAGTGGTGAATTATCAGGTTGCACTATGGGAGCTATTTTGGAGCTGTGCATCACGCGGAGGAATTGTGTGCAGTGGTTCACGCGTCTTTTGTGAGAGTTCAAATTCTGTACAGCCCTTTTACATATAAAAAGACCCCTTAGAGTTCACTATTACATATGAGACTTATTATGAAAATTTTAGAGCTTTTGAGAGTTTTATCACAACTAAGGAGACAAGAGAAGCCATTTTAGTGATTTAAGAGACCTTTGACGACCAAGTTACAAGCTTTTGGTTAAGGAAACATCATTCAATCCAATTGTCGTATTTAGGTCTAATTAGGGTTCTTGTTGTATTTAGATTCTTCATCTTATTACTCTCTCTTTAAGATGAATGCTTGTTATTGTTTGCTCAAGAATATTAATTTAAGCATGTGTAGCTAATTTTAATATGAATGTTTAGCTTTGTTTCCATGCTTGCTTAGAGTGTTTAGGTGAATATTTTTATATTAATTAATTAAATAAAGATTATTTGTTGATTCAAGTGTATGTTTAAAGATTTGTTTATGAATGATTTATTTTCCATTTATTGTTCATAGGTAGATTAAAAATCTAGGAATTAGGTTTTAGAAACATTATCTAGATTTGATTTAGAAATCTTGATCAAGGATTTAAGTTGGTGACTTGACCATTGCATTGACCTAAATAGTTATATTTTCCTTGGGCATAATTTAATTAATTAGTAGATCATCTCGATCATAGAATATTAATTGGTTAATTAATAAAGAAAATTATCGTCGATATCAAAATTTTAGTAAATGAAAGGAAAATCGACAATCGGTGTTTATATGTTCATTCACGTTATTTCACTTAAATATTTCGAAGCAAGCATGGTTAACTAGCTAAAATTTTCATAAATTCTATTGATTTTTACAACTTTTTGAGTTCGTTTTGAGTTAAGTCATTATTTAGTCATTCATTTTTTAGGATTTTTTTTCCAAATTTCTTTGATTTTTTTTTTTTCCAGTTTTTAATTAGTATTTAGGTTTTTAAGAAGTGTGAGAAATTATTTATTCAAAAATACTGCAATTTTTTGAGAGATCGACCTTGAAAGTATACTTGTTATTTTCTATAAGTGATTTGTGTACTTGCAAGCTATAATACAAAATTTGTGCATCATTTGACAGATTCAAACTCTTTTAATTGGTATCAGAGTTGGTTCACCCTCTTAGGGCTATTGATTGAATGGACGAAAGAAGAGAGTAAGGAGTGCGACTGGAATAGCAAAGGACTTTACCCACTCACAAGAGCCGTCACTCTAGAAGAGTACCGATGGATTTTTGCCTGCACCACTTCCAAGGAAGCAGAGGACGTCTTAGAGTTAACACATGAGGGTACCTCTATGATTAAAGAGTGCAAATTGATGCACCTAAAAAGAGATTATGAACTTTTTCAGATGGAGGAAGGTGAAATATTTGATAGCTTCTACGGCTGCTTCATAGATATCATTAATACTTCCTAGAACTTGGGCCATCCAATTGACGAAGAAATTCAAGCTAAGAAGATTATGTGCAATTTGCCATCGCATTTCAGAGAAAAGTTATTGCCATCAAGACTGCCTTCAAAGGAGAACCATTAAAGGTTAATGCGATCGCTTGTGATCTTCAGCCTTTTGAAATACATCATCTTCTTCCTAAAAGGACTCATTCTTCAACCGATAAGGAAAAAAGCATTGTGCTAAAAGACTACTAAAAGTCAAAGGGGGAAAAGAAAGTGTCCCTCTTGAAAGTATGACTCATCTACTTTGGATGAGGAAGAATTTGCTTTGCTGGCCAAACAGTTCAAGAAATTTTATAGGAGCAAGAGGAATGCTCTAGGAAGGTTAAAGAAAGAGAGCTCAAGTCGGAGAGATACAAAAGCCACAGTTGAAGACTCTAAAGAAGAAGAGAGACCTCAGTCTAAAGGTCAGGTTGGACATATTTGGTGTTATGGGGTTAAAAAACTTGAACACATAATTGCTCAATGCCGATTGAAATGGTGAGAATCTAGCAAGAAATCCATAGTGGCAGAGGTTACTATTTTGGATAGTAGCCATAGTTTGGAAGAGAACGAAAAATAACTACATTGCTTTCATGGAAACTAAATACAATCCTTCCACTATGACCTTTCATTCTACAAGATGCCTCGATGAGAATGAGCATAAGGAGCTCTTGGAAACCTATAACAAGCTGCTCAGGGAGCATATCAAAACAGAAAAGACTTGGAAGAAGACTTTGGATAGCCTTGAGGACAAAGAAAAAGAGTTGTGTGTGTTCACTCTAAATTGCACATGCACGGTTTACTGTACAAGTGATAAGTATTTATAGATCTAATTGTCGTATCCACAAGGATTGGATTAATAAGTATTTGAGTACTAAAGTATATATGCTAAGAAAAATTGATAGATAAAATAATAAAATATAATATTTACACTACTTGATCTAACACACCCACACTAACAATTTAAGTACAAAAGAGTTTTAGGAATTCACTATCCCTCAATTTCCTACACATGAATTAATATACCATCCCATGCAATAGCCAAACAAAATATATAATCAATTGACTATACCTATGCATGCATTCCTCGCTCAAAAAACTACACATAATATAGTAATTTAACCTAATCATACTCTCATGCCAATTAGATTACACTACTACTCATTACGAATGTCAATTATGGACCACATACACAAGAATCGTACCTCTCAGTGTAAAAATCATGTATGCTATTCAATCAAGACAAACAACTAAATATTTCTCTCAAAACTACCTAATTGCCTCTATAGTATAATTGCTAACTTGACAATTAATGACATAAAATTAGATTAAATAATATAATTTAATTGAAATCACAATGGGAAGAAAAAAATTGATCAATTCATTGCATAAAAAATATTGAGTTCAAAAGGATTCTAACAAAAAATTTAGTTAATCATAATCATGTACAATAAAATCCCAAAATAATGACAAAATATAATATAATAGATAAAATACAAAGGGTAGAGAAAGATAAAACTAATCTCTTGATGATCACGTGGAAATCAATCTCCACCGACTGTCACCCGGGTGGACCTAAACAATACCTTCAATCTTGAATCATTCTCTTGATTTGCCTCATTCTTTAAATTACTGCCTCTTTCTCTACTTATTTAGGTTAATATAGAAAAGTATTGAATCATTTGCTTGGTTGTTAAAGAGTTATATTTATAGGCATGAGTGTTTTAGGGTACAAAGAGTTGTGTTCCAAGTAGAAAAATAATCCAAAAAGGAAACTGGTCTAAATAGGAGACTAAGATTTGGCATGTTTGACGCATAAGAAAACAATGCATGTCGAGGCCTAAAAATATGCGCGCTGTGGCTTAAACTACTTTGATTGCCTTAAAAGAATGCTCGTCGTCACCTAAAAACATATCAGCTGCAGCTTGAGAGGCTTAGATTGAAGGGTAGAAATGTGTATTGTGGGTTAAATTTTTCTTTGCCACAGCCCAAATTTTTGTTGTATCATTGCCGTAACATTTTCTGTAGCAATTGTGTCCTGACTGCACGGCTTGTGTCATTTGACTCATTTTTCCTCCTTTTGCTACCGTTTCACCTGCAATGGCACAATTGCACATCAATTAAGCCATTTTTATGATGTTAAGCTCAAAACAAGATAAATAGTTAGCTTCAAAGTGGCTAAATAGCTTTACTTTTGTAGAGTTATCATACTTCCTGACTTAACTCTTCGTTTATCATCAAGCAAAGCCAAAGCTAAACAATGAAGAACAAAACATTAACCAATATGGGTAGAATATTCACAAATATATTTCTTCTAATACATGCATATTTAACACAAAATTATCCCCTTCAAAGATTGCACGATCATATTATAAAGAGGTTCATGATGTGTTAAAATGTGTACTCGCAAGTGTACGAATCACTCGTAGGAAAGTGATAAGCAACTTCCAAGGTCGGTCTCTCAAGGAATTGCAGTGGTCTTAAATAACTAACTTTTTAATCTAAATAGAGTTCTAATGAAAATAAAACACTAATTAAATAGAGTTCTAGTGAAACTAAAACTCTAAGTAACTAGAATCCTAAAGCTACTAAAACTGTAAAAATGTTGTTTGTTTTTGTAACGAGAACAATCATACGACAATCAAACGAAAACAAGATCGCAAGCAAACAATCAATTCAAATATCAATGGAGGATGTATGGACGTTTAGCTTGGTTGACCATGCTTGCATCGAAAAGGTATGGTGAGATAACATGAACGTCCTATATAAACTAAACTACCGGCTTTCCTTTTAATTACGAGACTCCTTTTGGCGGGGGTAGGTCTCTTTATTGATTAACTAATTAATTGCCTTTGGCGGGGGTAAATCAAATAGTAATCAAATTATGCGCAAGGAAAACATGCCAATCAAATTAATGCTATGACTAAGTCACTAACTTGAAGCTTCGATTAAGTGTTTCGGAATAAAGTTAAGGTGACGTTCCTATAACTAAATTCTCAGATTTTTCAACCTAACTACGAACATCAAATGGGCCCATGATTATTCATAATTAAATATCTAAACATGCTCTTAATCAAAAAGTAATTTATTTATAAATCAATAAGATACACCATACACAATTCTAGCAAACATGGCAACACAAACTAAACATCCATAATTAAATTAGCCAGACATGTTCATATTAATATTCATAGACAAATAAAATATGATCATACACTTTAACAAAAAGAGAAGAAGAATTAATTCTATAACAACAAGAAAATCCTAGATCTAAATACCGCTTATGGATTGGATAGCGTTCTTCTCCGTAAGCTTTATCTTCGATCGTCGTTGGCTTCCTTGAATCCTTAGAATAGTGTCTCTCGCTTCGTTAGAGTGTGGCAACGCTCTCAAAACTGATTGAATGTAGTGTTTGGGTCGCAAAATTGTGAAAAATAAGAGTTGTGTACGAATTGGTCGAGTTGTGTTGTAAAGGGGGTCTAAGGGGGTATTTATAAATGTAAGGGATTCCTGATTGCATTAGGAATAGGCGCGCCGCGGCATGCATTTTCCCCGCCGCGGCGCAACACAAATATTGGAAATAATACTCAAACCCGAGAGCTCCCCGCCGCGGCATGCAATTCCCTCGCCGCGGCGCGTGTTGCTTTGCTTTCCTTCACGTTTACCCCCTTACATATGTGATGGCATATTATGTAAGGCTTACATATTTGTCTCGTTTAGCCCGTAACTCGTGATCCGAGCGCCGTAGGTGTCCCGTCTTTGCGTGTTTTCATCATTTGACTCATTTGACGCTAAAAACACCTAAAATGCACTAAAATATACCCGTGACTCCGAATGGATAGATTTATGAAAATAATCGAAATAATAATCATAATAAATCTATATATCAATCAATTAAGCACAATTAATCACGAAATATTAGTGCTTTTTGAGCACTCATCACAACCCCCAACCAGCTTCTTGCTAGTCTCTAGCAAGTGAAGCGACCTAAAAAAAATAAATAAATAAAAACAAACAAATAAACTAACCTAACCTAAATCACTTCCGTAGATTGTCACGGTTGCATTTAGCATATGCAACAAGCCTTTAAACCCTTAGGTGGCCCTAGTGGACGAGTTATAGTCTCGTGAGGGTTTCCAGTGATGATACCCACAAACATCGTAACTGACACAAATAAAGACTCAAAACATACTTGAATCAATCCATGCATACGTCTCAAAAATTGTTAATAACGAATGGCACATGAAATAGTTAAACATCACCTAAGCTCAAAAACAGTCCAAACATCAAACTCATCATGGTAATTGGATTTTGAACAACCAATCAAACCACAAACCCGTTAGTTATACTATCTGATCGTGTCATGCATGATATTCATAGATTACATTTCAATATCTCATAAATGTGCAAGTAAAATATGAATGTGAACTTTGCACTTGCAAACTCCATATGCTCATTTTTCAAACTCATCTCCACTAATATAGAAACTAAACTACCTAGAATCAATAGGACTTCATTAAGCTTGTAAAGTTGTGGCTAGGTGTGTGATTATGAAAGTACGAAAATGATGTTTTCATATGATAAGAGTACTTTTTATTTCACAAACATATTTTCAACTTTTTCCACTAATTGTTCTTTTTCATCCTCCTATAAATTCCATATGTCCCTTGGATCTTTTTGCTTGATTCTCTTTCTTTATTTTTCTTGCTTATTTTTTTAATCATCATCATCATTTTTTTTTTTTTTTTTAATGATGAAGCAAGATAAATTCAACATAATTGCTCATGAAAATCAAATATTATATTGAGTACTCTTATCACTAAGGGTAGTACAATATATGTCAATGTTGAGTTCAAGGGTATACTATGGATAACAATAATACGGGGAGGCTTGAAAAGTCCAAACGGTCCAAGGATGGCCTAAATCACTTTCTAGGTGGCATTTGTTTCTATTATTTCGCTTCAATTTGTTTTCAAATGGGTTCTAGAGCTTGTTGAGACTTAAAACATATCATGAACATGCATACATTCCACAAATCAAAATAGCTATACTAACCATGCAAATTACCACATTTACCACAAAATCCTCAAATTAGATGAATCTAACATTTATGTGCTTCGTTGCTTAGGTAAAAGTCCAACATCTCTCACATGTCATCGTCATTACAATCATGTTAATATCATAGATTTCCGGATTGACTCAAGTAAACACGACACTAAACTAAAACAATTCAAGTGACAAAAGTTAAAAATTTAAAATTGGTCATATTTCATGCGCATGGAATATTCTTCCCACCCCCAACCTACTCTCTGCATTGTCCTCAATGTTGAAAAAGAAGAACAAAAGAAATAAGAAAAAGTGTGAGAAGTTACCCCCCTTTCGTATGAGATTGTGTTATTACTCGTTATGCTCCGGTTCACTGTTCCTCGCTTTTCTCATGAAGAATTTATGTGTATGAACATATATTGAACCTCAAAGTGTATGCAACACAATTCAAACTCAAACCCAAATTTAAATTATAACTAAGTCAGATGAAAACAGAAAAACATTAAACTAAGTTAAACAATCCAAAAAAAAATAATAATAAAAATACGATAAAAGAAATAAAAGAAATAAAAACAACGAAAGAGATACGTTACCGAATGGGTGCCTCCCATTAAGAGCTTAGTTTAACGTCTTAGCAAGACGTGACTGATCACGTGTCAAGGGGGGTTAAATGTGTAATTGTACTGTTTATCTCCTCCCTTATCTTTCTCAAAATGAGCTTTCGTCCTCCAAGTCGAGTTTTTGTAGTTAGAATGCTTAATGCATTCTTTGTAGGCATCATCCCGACTTAAATTTATCAGTTTGTCCTTCCCTCTCCATTCAATGTTTTGAGCCTCAATTCTGTTACTTATGCTATCCTGCAATTGAATGTTAGAAAGAATAGGGGCGGGTTGAAAAATTTCAAACTGAACAGTCTCTCCAAAAACTGTCATTAATAACTTCCTATTATGGACCTCAATAGTTGTCTTGGTCGTGGCCATGAATGGTCTACCAAGAATAATTGTATGTTCCTTGTCCTTAAGAAAATTTTTGTCCATCTCAAGCACCACAAAGTCCACTGGTACAATAAACTTGTCCACCTGTACTAACAAATTTTCCACTATTCCTTTTGGGTATTGAATAGAACCGTTTGCAAGTTGAAGGGTCATCCTTGTTTCTTTAAACTTTCCTAATCCTAGTTGCAAGTACACTGAATATGGCATTAGGTTTATACCTGCTCCTAAGTCTAGTATAGCCTCGAATACCCTTTTGTCTCCCATAGTGATGTTAATGTTGAAACTACCTGGATCTTTCATTTTGAGAGGTAAGTGTTGTTGGATCATTGGACTAACAATTTTTGACATTTCATTCTCTTTGCTTCTACTCTTTTTGATGATAAAGTTCTGATTTTTCTCCTTAAACTGGTGCATAGGTGGTATTGGTGGTCGGTATGGGTCCATTGACTTGTGCAATCGAAAAATGTTGGATGTTTCTCCAATTTCTTTCTTGGGAAGTTCATTAGGAGTGGTATTAGACTCATCATCTCCCTTGAGAGTTGAATTCTCACCTTTCAAGTTACCTGTACTAGACAACAAAACATTAGAATTATCAGGTAAATTTTTAGGTACCTCCTCATCACTTTGAAGGACTGTGATCGCCTTTGCTTGTTCAGGTTGACTAGGCAGCTTTCCTGTTTCGTGTTTGTACATTTGTTCCGCTAGCTGCCCAACCTGTATTTCCACTCTCTTCACTGAAGCTTCTATAGAGTCCATCCTTCCATTACAAGAGTGTATGAAATTGTTTAGGGTTTCCTCTACGGTTGGCTTATTTTGTGGAAATTGTTGGTTTACATTTTGGCCTTGTGTTTGGTTTTGGACAAATGGTTGGCTATTGTTTTGTTTCCATCCAAAATTAGGGTGATTCCTCCATCCAGGGTTGTAGGTATTTGAATAAGGGTCGTTCCTAGGTCTAGGTTGGTACCCTTGCATTAAATTAGCCTCTTCAGTAGTACCTGTATAAGGATCACTTGCAAAAGAACAAACATTAGCTCCGTGTCCATATGAACCACAAACTCCACATACCTCGTGTTTTGGCATTTGATTAACATTGGAGGTTGTGAGAAGTTGCACTTGTTTTGTCAATTCAGCAAGTTGCATGGCCATTTCATTGTTGGATCCCAATTCGTGGACTCCAGCTCGTCTTCCTCTAGCGCTCTTTTGTTGGGAATTAGCTCCCAACATCTCGAATAATTCGTATGTTTCATCCGCTGTTTTCTCACCCATTGCTCCTCCTGCAGCGTTGTCAACTGTGAATTGACATTGTAGTGTCAATCCGTCGTAGAAAAACTGATTCTGTAGCTGCAACGGGAAGTGATGGTGTGGACATTGTATCAACAACAATTTGAATCTGTCCCAAGCCTCGTGGAAGGGTTCTCCGTCCATCTGCGAAAAAGTAGCAATTTTCGTTCTTAGATCAGATGTCTTTTGATGGGAATAGAACTTACCCATAAATTTATTGTAAACATCGTCCCAAGTGACCAAAGAACCGGGTGCCAATGTCATTAGCCAAGACTTAGCTCTATCCTTGAGAGTGTATGGAAAACACCTCATGCGTAGTTGATCTTCACTAAGTCCCTGCAATGGAAAATTTTGCACAGTAGCATATAGTTCACGCATAAAATTTAAAGGATCTTCATTAGGGATACCGTAAAAGGAGGGAAGCATGGAATAATGAATATTTTTCAATTCATAATTCCTAGCCGCCTCTGTAAGTCGAATACACGATGTGGGGATCCCAATGATAGGTCTTGCAAACTCTTTGTTCATCATCTGCCTAGCTACGTTGTCACCCATTGTTGCTTGCAATTGTTGTTGGACTTCTTCCTCTTGATATTGATTATCCAGTTTCTTTGATCGGTGTTTGACTCTGTGTATGTTGTCAATGAAAGGAGAGAGTTCCTTGTTAAGTGATCTCCTACCCTGCATGCACAAATAAAAAGCAAACAAAGATCAAGGCAGCGGTGAAATTTGAAAATTAAGCACTATTTTTTTGATTTTTTTGATTTTTTGAATTTTTTTTTTTGTATTTTTGAATAAAAAAAATAAATAAATAAATAAAAGATAACAAATAAAATAAATAAACAAATAAAAAAAAATTAAGAAACTCTAAAAAGTTAAAAAGAAAATTATTCAAAACGCCAATTCCCCGGCAACGGCGCCAAAAACTTGATGTGTTAAAATGTGTACTCGCAAGTGTACGAATCACTCGTAGGAAAGTGATAAGCAACTTCCAAGGTCGGTCTCTCAAGGAATTGCAGTGGTCTTAAATAACTAACTTTTTAATCTAAATAGAGTTCTAATGAAAATAAAACACTAATTAAATAGAGTTCTAGTGAAACTAAAACTCTAAGTAACTAGAATCCTAAAGCTACTAAAACTGTAAAAATGTTGTTTGTTTTTGTAACGAGAACAATCATACGACAATCAAACGAAAACAAGATCGCAAGCAAACAATCAATTCAAATATCAATGGAGGATGTATGGACGTTTAGCTTGGTTGACCATGCTTGCATCGAAAAGGTATGGTGAGATAACATGAACGTCCTATATAAACTAAACTACCGGCTTTCCTTTTAATTACGAGACTCCTTTTGGCGGGGGTAGGTCTCTTTATTGATTAACTAATTAATTGCCTTTGGCGGGGGTAAATCAAATAGTAATCAAATTATGCGCAAGGAAAACATGCCAATCAAATTAATGCTATGACTAAGTCACTAACTTGAAGCTTCGATTAAGTGTTTCGGAATAAAGTTAAGGTGACGTTCCTATAACTAAATTCTCAGATTTTTCAACCTAACTACGAACATCAAATGGGCCCATGATTATTCATAATTAAATATCTAAACATGCTCTTAATCAAAAAGTAATTTATTTATAAATCAATAAGATACACCATACACAATTCTAGCAAACATGGCAACACAAACTAAACATCCATAATTAAATTAGCCAGACATGTTCATATTAATATTCATAGACAAATAAAATATGATCATACACTTTAACAAAAAGAGAAGAAGAATTAATTCTATAACAACAAGAAAATCCTAGATCTAAATACCGCTTATGGATTGGATAGCGTTCTTCTCCGTAAGCTTTATCTTCGATCGTCGTTGGCTTCCTTGAATCCTTAGAATAGTGTCTCTCGCTTCGTTAGAGTGTGGCAACGCTCTCAAAACTGATTGAATGTAGTGTTTGGGTCGCAAAATTGTGAAAAATAAGAGTTGTGTACGAATTGGTCGAGTTGTGTTGTAAAGGGGGTCTAAGGGGGTATTTATAAATGTAAGGGATTCCTGATTGCATTAGGAATAGGCGCGCCGCGGCATGCATTTTCCCCGCCGCGGCGCAACACAAATATTGGAAATAATACTCAAACCCGAGAGCTCCCCGCCGCGGCATGCAATTCCCTCGCCGCGGCGCGTGTTGCTTTGCTTTCCTTCACGTTTACCCCCTTACATATGTGATGGCATATTATGTAAGGCTTACATATTTGTCTCGTTTAGCCCGTAACTCGTGATCCGAGCGCCGTAGGTGTCCCGTCTTTGCGTGTTTTCATCATTTGACTCATTTGACGCTAAAAACACCTAAAATGCACTAAAATATACCCGTGACTCCGAATGGATAGATTTATGAAAATAATCGAAATAATAATCATAATAAATCTATATATCAATCAATTAAGCACAATTAATCACGAAATATTAGTGCTTTTTGAGCACTCATCACAACCCCCAACCAGCTTCTTGCTAGTCTCTAGCAAGTGAAGCGACCTAAAAAAAATAAATAAATAAAAACAAACAAATAAACTAACCTAACCTAAATCACTTCCGTAGATTGTCACGGTTGCATTTAGCATATGCAACAAGCCTTTAAACCCTTAGGTGGCCCTAGTGGACGAGTTATAGTCTCGTGAGGGTTTCCAGTGATGATACCCACAAACATCGTAACTGACACAAATAAAGACTCAAAACATACTTGAATCAATCCATGCATACGTCTCAAAAATTGTTAATAACGAATGGCACATGAAATAGTTAAACATCACCTAAGCTCAAAAACAGTCCAAACATCAAACTCATCATGGTAATTGGATTTTGAACAACCAATCAAACCACAAACCCGTTAGTTATACTATCTGATCGTGTCATGCATGATATTCATAGATTACATTTCAATATCTCATAAATGTGCAAGTAAAATATGAATGTGAACTTTGCACTTGCAAACTCCATATGCTCATTTTTCAAACTCATCTCCACTAATATAGAAACTAAACTACCTAGAATCAATAGGACTTCATTAAGCTTGTAAAGTTGTGGCTAGGTGTGTGATTATGAAAGTACGAAAATGATGTTTTCATATGATAAGAGTACTTTTTATTTCACAAACATATTTTCAACTTTTTCCACTAATTGTTCTTTTTCATCCTCCTATAAATTCCATATGTCCCTTGGATCTTTTTGCTTGATTCTCTTTCTTTATTTTTCTTGCTTATTTTTTTAATCATCATCATCATTTTTTTTTTTTTTTTTTAATGATGAAGCAAGATAAATTCAACATAATTGCTCATGAAAATCAAATATTATATTGAGTACTCTTATCACTAAGGGTAGTACAATATATGTCAATGTTGAGTTCAAGGGTATACTATGGATAACAATAATACGGGGAGGCTTGAAAAGTCCAAACGGTCCAAGGATGGCCTAAATCACTTTCTAGGTGGCATTTGTTTCTATTATTTCGCTTCAATTTGTTTTCAAATGGGTTCTAGAGCTTGTTGAGACTTAAAACATATCATGAACATGCATACATTCCACAAATCAAAATAGCTATACTAACCATGCAAATTACCACATTTACCACAAAATCCTCAAATTAGATGAATCTAACATTTATGTGCTTCGTTGCTTAGGTAAAAGTCCAACATCTCTCACATGTCATCGTCATTACAATCATGTTAATATCATAGATTTCCGGATTGACTCAAGTAAACACGACACTAAACTAAAACAATTCAAGTGACAAAAGTTAAAAATTTAAAATTGGTCATATTTCATGCGCATGGAATATTCTTCCCACCCCCAACCTACTCTCTGCATTGTCCTCAATGTTGAAAAAGAAGAACAAAAGAAATAAGAAAAAGTGTGAGAAGTTACCCCCCTTTCGTATGAGATTGTGTTATTACTCGTTATGCTCCGGTTCACTGTTCCTCGCTTTTCTCATGAAGAATTTATGTGTATGAACATATATTGAACCTCAAAGTGTATGCAACACAATTCAAACTCAAACCCAAATTTAAATTATAACTAAGTCAGATGAAAACAGAAAAACATTAAACTAAGTTAAACAATCCAAAAAAAAATAATAATAAAAATACGATAAAAGAAATAAAAGAAATAAAAACAACGAAAGAGATACGTTACCGAATGGGTGCCTCCCATTAAGAGCTTAGTTTAACGTCTTAGCAAGACGTGACTGATCACGTGTCAAGGGGGGTTAAATGTGTAATTGTACTGTTTATCTCCTCCCTTATCTTTCTCAAAATGAGCTTTCGTCCTCCAAGTCGAGTTTTTGTAGTTAGAATGCTTAATGCATTCTTTGTAGGCATCATCCCGACTTAAATTTATCAGTTTGTCCTTCCCTCTCCATTCAATGTTTTGAGCCTCAATTCTGTTACTTATGCTATCCTGCAATTGAATGTTAGAAAGAATAGGGGCGGGTTGAAAAATTTCAAACTGAACAGTCTCTCCAAAAACTGTCATTAATAACTTCCTATTATGGACCTCAATAGTTGTCTTGGTCGTGGCCATGAATGGTCTACCAAGAATAATTGTATGTTCCTTGTCCTTAAGAAAATTTTTGTCCATCTCAAGCACCACAAAGTCCACTGGTACAATAAACTTGTCCACCTGTACTAACAAATTTTCCACTATTCCTTTTGGGTATTGAATAGAACCGTTTGCAAGTTGAAGGGTCATCCTTGTTTCTTTAAACTTTCCTAATCCTAGTTGCAAGTACACTGAATATGGCATTAGGTTTATACCTGCTCCTAAGTCTAGTATAGCCTCGAATACCCTTTTGTCTCCCATAGTGATGTTAATGTTGAAACTACCTGGATCTTTCATTTTGAGAGGTAAGTGTTGTTGGATCATTGGACTAACAATTTTTGACATTTCATTCTCTTTGCTTCTACTCTTTTTGATGATAAAGTTCTGATTTTTCTCCTTAAACTGGTGCATAGGTGGTATTGGTGGTCGGTATGGGTCCATTGACTTGTGCAATCGAAAAATGTTGGATGTTTCTCCAATTTCTTTCTTGGGAAGTTCATTAGGAGTGGTATTAGACTCATCATCTCCCTTGAGAGTTGAATTCTCACCTTTCAAGTTACCTGTACTAGACAACAAAACATTAGAATTATCAGGTAAATTTTTAGGTACCTCCTCATCACTTTGAAGGACTGTGATCGCCTTTGCTTGTTCAGGTTGACTAGGCAGCTTTCCTGTTTCGTGTTTGTACATTTGTTCCGCTAGCTGCCCAACCTGTATTTCCACTCTCTTCACTGAAGCTTCTATAGAGTCCATCCTTCCATTACAAGAGTGTATGAAATTGTTTAGGGTTTCCTCTACGGTTGGCTTATTTTGTGGAAATTGTTGGTTTACATTTTGGCCTTGTGTTTGGTTTTGGACAAATGGTTGGCTATTGTTTTGTTTCCATCCAAAATTAGGGTGATTCCTCCATCCAGGGTTGTAGGTATTTGAATAAGGGTCGTTCCTAGGTCTAGGTTGGTACCCTTGCATTAAATTAGCCTCTTCAGTAGTACCTGTATAAGGATCACTTGCAAAAGAACAAACATTAGCTCCGTGTCCATATGAACCACAAACTCCACATACCTCGTGTTTTGGCATTTGATTAACATTGGAGGTTGTGAGAAGTTGCACTTGTTTTGTCAATTCAGCAAGTTGCATGGCCATTTCATTGTTGGATCCCAATTCGTGGACTCCAGCTCGTCTTCCTCTAGCGCTCTTTTGTTGGGAATTAGCTCCCAACATCTCGAATAATTCGTATGTTTCATCCGCTGTTTTCTCACCCATTGCTCCTCCTGCAGCGTTGTCAACTGTGAATTGACATTGTAGTGTCAATCCGTCGTAGAAAAACTGATTCTGTAGCTGCAACGGGAAGTGATGGTGTGGACATTGTATCAACAACAATTTGAATCTGTCCCAAGCCTCGTGGAAGGGTTCTCCGTCCATCTGCGAAAAAGTAGCAATTTTCGTTCTTAGATCAGATGTCTTTTGATGGGAATAGAACTTACCCATAAATTTATTGTAAACATCGTCCCAAGTGACCAAAGAACCGGGTGCCAATGTCATTAGCCAAGACTTAGCTCTATCCTTGAGAGTGTATGGAAAACACCTCATGCGTAGTTGATCTTCACTAAGTCCCTGCAATGGAAAATTTTGCACAGTAGCATATAGTTCACGCATAAAATTTAAAGGATCTTCATTAGGGATACCGTAAAAGGAGGGAAGCATGGAATAATGAATATTTTTCAATTCATAATTCCTAGCCGCCTCTGTAAGTCGAATACACGATGTGGGGATCCCAATGATAGGTCTTGCAAACTCTTTGTTCATCATCTGCCTAGCTACGTTGTCACCCATTGTTGCTTGCAATTGTTGTTGGACTTCTTCCTCTTGATATTGATTATCCAGTTTCTTTGATCGGTGTTTGACTCTGTGTATGTTGTCAATGAAAGGAGAGAGTTCCTTGTTAAGTGATCTCCTACCCTGCATGCACAAATAAAAAGCAAACAAAGATCAAGGCAGCGGTGAAATTTGAAAATTAAGCACTATTTTTTTGATTTTTTTGATTTTTTGAATTTTTTTTTTGTATTTTTGAATAAAAAAAATAAATAAATAAATAAAAGATAACAAATAAAATAAATAAACAAATAAAAAAAAATTAAGAAACTCTAAAAAGTTAAAAAGAAAATTATTCAAAACGCCAATTCCCCGGCAACGGCGCCAAAAACTTGATGTGTTAAAATGTGTACTCGCAAGTGTACGAATCACTCGTAGGAAAGTGATAAGCAACTTCCAAGGTCGGTCTCTCAAGGAATTGCAGTGGTCTTAAATAACTAACTTTTTAATCTAAATAGAGTTCTAATGAAAATAAAACACTAATTAAATAGAGTTCTAGTGAAACTAAAACTCTAAGTAACTAGAATCCTAAAGCTACTAAAACTGTAAAAATGTTGTTTGTTTTTGTAACGAGAACAATCATACGACAATCAAACGAAAACAAGATCGCAAGCAAACAATCAATTCAAATATCAATGGAGGATGTATGGACGTTTAGCTTGGTTGACCATGCTTGCATCGAAAAGGTATGGTGAGATAACATGAACGTCCTATATAAACTAAACTACCGGCTTTCCTTTTAATTACGAGACTCCTTTTGGCGGGGGTAGGTCTCTTTATTGATTAACTAATTAATTGCCTTTGGCGGGGGTAAATCAAATAGTAATCAAATTATGCGCAAGGAAAACATGCCAATCAAATTAATGCTATGACTAAGTCACTAACTTGAAGCTTCGATTAAGTGTTTCGGAATAAAGTTAAGGTGACGTTCCTATAACTAAATTATCAGATTTTTCAACCTAACTACGAACATCAAATGGGCCCATGATTATTCATAATTAAATATCTAAACATGCTCTTAATCAAAAAGTAATTTATTTATAAATCAATAAGATACACCATACACAATTCTAGCAAACATGGCAACACAAACTAAACATCCATAATTAAATTAGCCAGACATGTTCATATTAATATTCATAGACAAATAAAATATGATCATACACTTTAACAAAAAGAGAAGAAGAATTAATTCTATAACAACAAGAAAATCCTAGATCTAAATACCGCTTATGGATTGGATAGCGTTCTTCTCCGTAAGCTTTATCTTCGATCGTCGTTGGCTTCCTTGAATCCTTAGAATAGTGTCTCTCGCTTCGTTAGAGTGTGGCAACGCTCTCAAAACTGATTGAATGTAGTGTTTGGGTCGCAAAATTGTGAAAAATAAGAGTTGTGTACGAATTGGTCGAGTTGTGTTGTAAAGGGGGTCTAAGGGGGTATTTATAAATGTAAGGGATTCCTGATTGCATTAGGAATAGGCGCGCCGCGGCATGCATTTTTCCCACCGCGGCGCAACACAAATATTGGAAATAATGCTCAAACCCGAGAGCTCCCCGCCGCGGCATGCAATTTCCTCGCCGCGGCGCGTGTTGCTTTGCTTTCCTTCACGTTTACCCCCTTACATATGTGATGGCACATTATGTAAGGCTTACATATTTGTCTCGTTTAGTCCGTAACTCGTGATCCGAGCGCCGTAGGTGTCCCGTCTTTGCGTGTTTTCATCATTTGACTCATTTGACGCTAAAAACACCTGAAATGCACTAAAATATACCCGTGACTCCGAATGGATAGATTTATGAAAATAATCGAAATAATAATCATAATAAATCTATATATCAATCAATTAAGCACAATTAATCACGAAATATTAGTGCTTTTCGAGCACTCATCAGTTCACATGTCATCATTCAACATTATATTAATACAAGTGCATGAAAGATTTTTGATAAAATGATTCGTGTGTGTGTGAATTGCATATTACGTCATTCAATGCACTCATGAAATTAACTTATATGAGCATAGATTAAATCTTAGAACACAATTCATATGTTTACTTTTCACACCCCTCTATACTAATGTAGATAATGCATTTAGCTAAAAATCAAAAGGGCTTTGTATGCTTGTAATGTTAGGCGTAGGTAGAGATAGATAAATGGTGACATTTGGGCTCATTCCACACCTTAGCTTGCTTTTTATTTATCATGCAACATGTAAACTATAGTTGAGCTTTCTTTTGATGTCCTAATGCGCCTTATCACATTATTTTCATTCCTTTATTCCACATTCTTTTGTAGCTTTACAACACCCCAAACTTATTTTTGAATTTATTATTTTTATTTCCTTTTTGTTCACAGGGATATTGGTGCTGTGAGTTTTATTTTATTTTATTTTTATATAATAGGGTGCATTAGCTTTGTGTTGCGGGTAGCAACATGTTGTCTTTGGGGCTAGTGTAAACTCGAAAATGCCTAACACGTTGTGACTGACGACGTTGATAGTCTGAAAAGTTAGGGTCTACTATTCACGAACAACGAATTAGACTAATAGCATTCGGGTTCTGGTATCCCTACTAAATGGACATTACATTTTGCCTTACTCTATAGCATAACATATGATTACATTTTCACAAAAGTTAAGAATGCAAAGGTAAAGGTAATACATATTTTCGGTTAGGCTCACATGTGGTTTAAGGAAATCAAAGGTTTCTCATTAAGCTCAAATAGGTGACTAAGGACATGTAAGTAGGTTAGCTTAAAAGGCTTAATCGATTCAAATAAAGGCCTATATCACTTCTAAAGCCAAACATTATTTAGGATTTTGCCTTAAGGGGTAATCAAATAGATTCTAAAGCATGGAAGACCTAATCATATTGCATAACTCACACCAAATGTTTCTCCCAACAATAACACCAAAATCAATAATGAGCATGGGCATAGTCTTCATTACTTGATATGTCCATGTCAGCACCATTGTCTCGATCTCTTACTTTATTTATCTAAAATCAAATCAAACAAAACAAACTAATAAATGAAGTCTAGAACATAAAATTTTAATTACTTGGATTACCACATAAGAAGCATTACGTTTTAAGTCTGTGACTAGACCATCCTTATCCATCAAAATGGATAATAAACATAGTATTCCATAAACAACCGCTTAGCGGTTTTCATGGTTGTTGGGCCAAGGTCATCATAATTTCTTATTAGGTTCCAAACCCTTTTCCTCTTCCTAGAGGCATTTTGACCCAATTTCAAAATTGGAAGAATACCAACACCTAATTCTTTCCCAAAGGCTAAGTCACACAAAATATGAGCGTGCTCTCATCAAGCTCACTCTTAAAATCTCACCAATAGTCTTCATCGGTTTCTTTAGGAATGTCCTTGTCTAGATAAATCTTAAAAGTAACCTTTCATTCTTAATTCTCAAGATGATCTCCCTATTTTGTGTATCAAAGTGAAGCCCTCCTGTAATTGTTAGTGGTGTGTCTAAAATGATAGGAACCTTTCTTTCCTCCTCTTTGGCTACTACATACTCCTAAAAAATGTCCTTCGGTTCATCTTCTATAACATGCATAGGATCCTCCATGCTCTCCACTATCTCATCTATTTCACCCAAATTAGATGTATCCTCAAGGTTGAGCTCTTTGTCTTCTATAGGTAGTTGATGTTGTTGTCACCAAACAAAAAGCCTTGGGTTTGGGTGAGGTTATAAGACTGTAGTTGTTCCCCCATGTGGATGAACACTATTTTAACCTATATTTTGCTATGTTTTTAAACATTTATTTTATGTTTTATTTTATTACAATCATGTTTTAGAGAATATTTTGTGTTTTGTAGGCTATTAGGAGTTTGGAAGAATATTGGACTAAAATGAACAAAGGGAGTGAAAATGGAGCAAAAAGGGCTAAGGCATGTAAGCCTTACATTGAAAAAAAATTCATTTTGTAAGGGGCACGTACAAGGCATGTACAACAAGGCATGCTGTGGTGAGGAAATTTGTGTACATTGGCAGAACAATCTCGAGTTTTTATACTGAGGATGCAAATTCAACGCGCACCGAGGCGAGAAGTATTGTGTGTTGAGGCGAGGAGCTTTCGGGTTTTACTATGGGGTTTGTTTTCAACCTTGCTCCAAGGTGGGTAATTTTGTATGCCGCGGCCCGCGTATATAAAATTACCCATAAATTCTAAACACGCCCAGAATTCATTTCATCCTTATAAATACCCCATTATACTCTAACAAATACTAGTTTTGAGCAGCCAATAACATCTCCAACCCTTAACTGCTATAGTAGGATTTTCACCCAAAATGCACCCAAAAATCTAGAGAAAACCCTCAATTGTTGAAGCTACTCAAAGAAATTGAGAAAGAAGACCAACAAACTTTAAGGATTTGGAGCTAGAAGAGCAATATGGGTATTTTTATTGTTATATTTCTTTCTTGTATAAGATTTTGAGTATGCCTCTTATAACTAAATTGATTGACACCAATTTGGTTGTAGTAGGCTAATTTATATATATATATGAGATATTAGTATTGCTTCCAATGATTGGAAGAAATTTTTTATAATTTAATTAAACATGAGTTTTTGATTTATTTCTTGTTCATATTCTTAGTATTTTTTATTATAAATTAATGATGAGTCAAGTCTTAATTTGTAGTTGAAGAAAATATGTTAAAATTAGGTATTAAAAACTCCATTTTTAATTGGTTGTGCATTATGAATAAGTGTCTAATTTGATTGCATTGACTTGTTTTGAATTAGGTGGTTATAATATTTCCTTGAGCTAATTTAAATTAATTAATTAACGGTCTAGATTAAAGAAGTTAATTAATTAATTGTAGGTAAAAATTGCCATTGATTTGAGATTTTCTAGGTTTAGTGGAAAAATGAATAAATCTGACTTCTAATTGAATTACTTAATTTGTTCTTTCCATGAAGGTATAGAAAACTAAAATTTTCATATGCATCTATCATTCTCACCGTGGTTGCGATATCTTTTACTTGTGTTTATTTTAGTTATTGAATTAATTTAGAATTTACAATCTTTTCTACCAACCGATAATTTTTATAATGTTTAGGATTGTCTGTTTAACTAAAAAGAAAATAAGTAGCATTTTAAAACACCTGCCAATTCCTTTAGAGATTGACCTCAAAGTAACTTGTCACTTGCTATAAGTGACTCGTATAGCAACTAAAATTTGATGCATCACATGTCATAGTTAAGCTTCTCCACTTGTTGTACTTCATGTTTGAGTTTGTCTATGAAGCTTTGCATCAATTTCATGTAAGATTTAAGATCATTCTCATTGGATGATTCTTCCTCTTGTGAAGGTTGTTTTGGATTATGGTAATAGTCCATTGCATATGTTGGCCACGTAGAGGATGTTCCCTCTTGATTGTAACTCCAAAAGTTGTAAGATTGACTTTCTCATTCCGAATTTTGAAAGTATGAGTGTGATGCGTTTAGGTTGGTGTAGACATTGCTATAGGTATGGTCCGCTTCATTCCATGTATGTATGCATTGGATGGTGTAGAGGTTAAGTAGATACGTAGCTCTTTTATTCACTATAAGAGCTTCTAAAATATTACCTTTAAGTGCTAACATTCCAGTTCCTGGAGTGGGATTAGGTTGAGGAGTCAATGTTGAATGATTCAGGAGTTTTTGGAGGACTTCCAACTGCTCCTTGGTGAAGGGTGTTGACTTTGATGGGTTTGGCCGTTCTTCTATGGTGGCAGCAACATTCTCACAGCTTTCTCTATCATTTCCTGGACATGAAGGCATCCAATCTGGAGGCTTTCCACGAAGTTTCTAACAGGTATCTTTGACGTGTCTAGGTCATCGACAATGGTCACACCAAGGCCTTCTCTACGCTGTCAATTATCATGATTATTGTGAGATGGATAATCGCAGGCAACAAGGGCAGAAGCTTCAAGGTTAGGAGTGGGGTTTTGAGAACCCATCATAATATTTTTTCTACTCTCTTCACTATGAACATTAGGAAAGGCGTCTTTAATATTAGGAAGGCGCTTGGTACTCAGGATCCTTCCCCTGACTTCATCAAGGTTTTTGTTGAGACCTAGGGGGAATTTGAACGTCCGTTTTGTTCCACATTTTTTCTGTACAGTGCAATGTCTTCAAAACATTTCCAAGAATAAACTTCAAACATATCGAGTTGCTACCAATGGTGAGTGAGGGTATTGAAGTATTAAGTGATATAAGTGTCTTCTTGATGCAGATCGTGCAGGGAAGCTTCAATCTCAAATAGTTCTGATGTATTTTCAGAACTTAAATAGGCCTCTCTGACAGTGTCCCAAATTTCCTTTGCCATACTATATAGGAGAAAATTTCCTCTATGAACATGACCATGTAATTTTCTGTCTTCCAAGCCTTAAACTTAGGATCATTCTTCTCAGTTGTAGTGACATCCCCAGTTAGATATTCATCCTTACCTTTCCCACATATGAACATCATCACAGATTGAGACCATTGGAGATAGTTATGACCATTGAATTTGTGCCTGTAATCACAGACATATTTTTAGTTCCATAAGAACTGGGTGCCAGTGGAACCTCTGAAGTAGACGTCACCTCAAATCCAGAGCTTTGTATCTGGGTTGCCATGCCATATTTTGTCATTTATAGAAAAAAAAATGGAAGAGAATCAGAGGAGGGCTTTGATAGTATGTAAATTTTTAAAAGAGTGGAAAACTCTTGTTTGTAAATTGTACAATGAAATAGTTACACATGTATAGAAAAGTCTATAGCTAGAATAGAAGAGGAAAAACTCTCTATAAAAGTCTAGTTAGAAAAGGAAAAAAAATCATAATTATAGTTAGAAATATTTACATAATCAAATCTTTAAATAAAGAAAAGAAATATTCTCCTAATTATCTAACCAAATCTTCTGCATTTATTTTAATATTTTAACATAATTGGATTCTCTTTTATTACAATCTAAAATATTAAATGATAAAAATATGGAGTAAATCTCTAATAGATTTTGGAGATATTTTCACATTAATCATTGATTTGTTTTATATATTTTGTTGCTAAATTAGTAGGACATATTTATTTATTGTATTGCTTTAGTGAGAGAGATTGATTTTAGTGTAATTGAGGCTTTGAATATTGAGTGGTTTGACCAGTTAATTGTTAGCAAATCTAATTGTACTCCTCTTTGACACATATTGTGAAATTTTTTAATATGAGCCTCAGGAATAAATTAGACAGTCACACTTACTATTTTTGTATTCATTGTATTGATTATTTTTTTTTTATGTTTTATGTTTGTATTCATTACTGTTATTTTTCATTGTCACATTATTATCTGATTTTGGGCATTATAGTTGTATCAAAGCTTTGTTAAAAAGATGAAAACATAATCATTCACAAAAGTAGAAAAATTTAGTGGAGATAATGATTTCTCGTTATGGTAAATGCATATAAAAGATGTTTTAACTCTATTGGGAGTTACAAAGTAATTTACAAGGCAAAGATAAAAAAACCCGTTGATATTTAAGATGAAGCATAAGATGAGTTTGATCAAAAAGTAGCAAATGTAATTCGTCAAAGATTTTCAAATGAGGTAATTCACAATGTTTTTGTTTAAAAAATTGTTTATAATTTATAGAAGATTTAGA
This sequence comes from Elaeagnus macrophylla, assembly GCA_029378325.1. Lineage (NCBI taxonomy): Eukaryota > Viridiplantae > Streptophyta > Magnoliopsida > Rosales > Elaeagnaceae > Elaeagnus > Elaeagnus macrophylla. Next base: position 47,882,335 of record CM055640.1, on the reverse strand, counting down.
GTATCTTTATATGGTTAAAAATTTGACAAATAAATTATTAAAAAAAAAAAAAAGATATATTCTCTTTATATGTCTGAACTTGTTGAGATACATGAATATTTTTAATAGGTTGGTTGTTGACACAATTGCTGACACCATTCGGGTTTCTCTCAAGAGATTGTTGGAGTTCATAATTAGATTGGTTCAAGATTTATTCGAGTCCTTCAACCCAACACAACCATTGAGACATTAATTTGAGCCTAACAGAGGATAAAATTCCACAATCAATTATTTTTAGGGAAATTCTGGAGGCATCCCATTTTTTGCTCTTAGGCATCCCAATAAATGATAAAAAATTTGCAGAAATATTAATATTATTAAAATGACAAAATTACCCATCTCACATCCCACATCCCACATCCCAACCCACATCCCTACCGAACATATGCTGAGACATCCACCACCACTGACCACAACAATGCCACCTCCAACCATCCCTACATGCTGATTTCATTCAATTTCAATGGGGGGAAACTAATCGCAAATTTAATGTATTATTTTTAATTTGGTTTATATTATATGAATTTTTAATGGGTCATGGGTTGTATAATTTTGGGATTGTAGGTGATTAAAAGGGGAAAACTGATTATGTGGGTGCTGGGAATACGAGTTGGGAGGAAGAAGATGAACAGGAGGTTCGGTAGCTCCTATCGAACATATTATATAGGTTCGGTAGCCCCTGCAGAACATATCATATAGGTTCGGTAGGGGGCTACCGAACCTATATGATATGTTCGGTAGGGGCTACCGAACAAAACAGTGAGGTTCGATACCTCCCTATCGAACCACTGCATATTTGGATGGGATGTATAAGAGTAATTTTTAAGGGTATTTTTGGTATTTTAAGTATTAATAATTCTTTTATAAAATTTTTGTATTTACTAAAATGTACTACAGTAAGTTTTGGGATTTTTCCAGAATTTCCCTTATTTTTATTGACTTGAGCCCAATAGAGGATAGAACTCTGCAAAGCGTCTTCGATTCCTTGTTTATTCTCTCAAATAAAATTAAAACCATAATCAGATCTAAAACTAATTAATCGTTTTCTCATAATTAAAAAGCAAAGAGTAATAACAAATGGTTGGTAAATGGGATTGAAATTTAAATATCCATTCACCGATCAAAATCGGGAACTGGGACTTGCACTTCATACAATTAATTTTAGGATGCGGTACTATTTTAATCTTTTTGCATGTAGTTTTGAGTTTGATTAATTTTTTACTTGTAAAATATATTATTTAATTCTTTTAGTTATGTAAAAGGGATCATAGAAAGACAATTGTTACTTGAGCACCAATATTTTTATAATTTTAATAGATTTTTAAATTTATTAAAAGAATATTTTGATCATTTTATGTGTTTTCCTCCAACAGAACAAACTTATCTCTCTTTATTTTTTCACGTCATTTTCTAGAAAAGATATAAAAGACTTATCCCACTTTTTTCTCTCTTTTCCTCGCTCACGTCCCAACCGTTGCTCTTTTTTTTTTATTTTTTTTTATAGAAAAAATAATGAGTGAAAAGAATAACGATTATGAATGTGAATTTTTTGTGTAGATTGATCCACCTATTCATCCAAGTGGTGTTTTGGTTGTGAGTGAAGTATATACATAACGTTCTTAGCAGTGTTGTTACAACTATCGTTGCCCTAGTTCCTAGTCACATTCGCATATAGTTGATGGTCAAAAGCTTTTGTGGTCGGTGATTAGTCGGTAATTGCTGGTTGAATAGGATGGCGGCTAAGTTTAGGCCTATGGTGCTTTGAATGTATGGTAGGCTGGATAGCTTGAATAGGATATATGTCACTATAGATAAATAGGGGTTAGTTGAGTTTTTAATTTTATTTTAAAAAAATAAATTTAAATTTTCAAATTTAATCTTTAAAAAAGCTTTTTTTATTTGATTAACTAAAATTCAAATTTAATAATAAAATATTTATATTTATCCTTTGTTAGCACATTTTTAATAGTCAAAATCATACATTTTTTATGATTAAGACACTTAAAAGTTAAAAGCATAATCAAAAGTACTATCCACCCTTGCCCTTAATTTTATTCATTCTGTGGTAAAACCATTCACAAGATCATAAAAATCTATTTTTTGTTTTGTAGATGTTAAACCCAGTTGATTTGACTAATTTGAGAATTGGTTTGTTGCTTTAGGTTATTTGTATACAAATACATGTAACACACTCATCTTCTCTTGTCCTCTCTCTCTCTCATCTTCTCGTTTAATCATTTACTTGATTTCTTTCTCCTGCTTTCAATAGAAAATAATTGAAAGTAATTCTGAAATTTTTATTTTTTCTCTACATTTTTTGAACAAAATAATTCACAATCCGATCTAAACTAATGAATACCTTTATCAAATCTAGTTTATGTTCACACAATAAGGGATAAAAAAACAAAAAAATGGATAATTAATCAAGAAAGAGAACCATACATGTGAAAGAAATTTGAGAGCATCAGCCATGGCCACGTTTGAAAGAGATTTGGAGCTCCTGTTAGTTAATAATAATGAAAAGGTTATCCTCTATTTATGGAAAAAATGAGGGGAATAAAAATATGAGAAAGAAAACATCATAGAGTGAAATGAGGAGAAAGAAAAGGAAAATTTTTCTTTCCTTAACTCATGGAATGAGTTTTTACTAGTAAAGAAATCCGACGGAGAGAGTTTGCGTACATAGTCTCGAGGAAGAACTTAAGGAAATGGACACAGTAGATCTAGCTATCGTGGCAGATCAAAGGATAGAAGATCTAAATCTAGCAATCCTAGCAATCCTCGTAACTCTAAGACTGTTGAGTGTTGGAATTGTGGGAAGATTGGACACTACAAAATTAATGCAATAGTGCACCGAAGAGTCATGTGGCAAAGGTAAAAGTAAATGTTACTTTCACTTCAGGTGGAAATGATGCATTAATATGCTTTTTGGAGAGCAAGCAAGAGTCTTGGGTGTTGGACTCTGGAGCATATCATTCCATGCTACTTCGTAAAAAGAACTCTTCAAGGCATATGAGCCCAAAAACCTTGGTAAGGTGTACCTTGGTGATGACCAACCTTGTGATATTGTTGGTAAAGGTGCAGTGAAGATTAAGTTGAACGGGTCTATATGGGAGTTGAAGGATGTAAGATATATTCCCGACCTAAGAAAGAACTTAATCTCAGTAGGATAGTTGGCTATTGAAGGCTATACCACAATCTTCCATGATGATGATTGGAAGATCTCAAAAGGTGCAATGATGATTGCATGAGGCAAAAATAGTGGTACTCTTTATATGACAGCAGGTGTGTGTTGTTCAATTACAGTTGCAGCAGGCAATGATAATTCCAACTTGTAGCACTAGAGACTCGGTTATATGAGTGAAAAAGGGCTCAGAATTATGCACTCAAAGGGGATATTACCAGGTCTATAATTAGTTGAAATTGACATGTGTGAAGACTACATATTTGGAAAGCAGAAGAGAGTTAGCTTTCAGACAAGTTCCAGAACCCCAAAGAAAGAAAGGTTAGAGCTTGTTCACTTTGATGTTTGGGGACCAACGAATGTCTCATCCATTAGTGGTAAACACTACTTCATGACTTTTATTGAAGACCATTCTAGGAAGGTATGAGTCTATTTTTTGAAGCATAAGTCTGAAGTGTTTGAGGCTTTCAGAATATGGAAAGCTATGGTTGAAAATGAGACAGGTTTGAAGATAAAAAGGCTTAGAACTGACAATGGTGAAGACACCAAATTCAAGGCATTTTGTTATGAGCATGGGATCATAATGGAAAGAACTGTGCTAGGTATGCCTCAACACAATGGTGTAGTTGAGCGTATGAATTGTACGTTGACTGAGAGAGCCAAAAGCATGCGTATGCAATTGGGCTTACCAAAATAGTTCTAGGCAGAAGCAGTTAACACAACTTCTTACTTGATCAACCGTGGCCCATCGGTTACATTGGAGAATAGAATCCTAGAGGAGGTATGGAGCGAAAAAGAGGTAAAACTCTCACATCTAAAATTTTTTAGTTGCGTAGCATATGTGCATATTAGTGATCAAGGTAGGAATAAGCTTGATCCCAAGTCAAAGAAATGCACATTCATCGGCTATGGGGAAGATGAGTTTGGCTACCGCATATGGGATGACGAAAACAAAAAGATGATCCGTAGTAGAGTGATCTTCAATGAAAGAGTGATGTATAAGGATAGACATACTACCTGTGCTAGCAACTTAGAACAAAGTGGGCCAATGTATTTAGATTTGGATGATGTCCCAAATAGTCCTATGAAAAAATAGATAGTTGAGAGTCCTCAATTAGAAGAACAAGTTGAACAGAGTAGTGCGTAACAGTTAGACATAACTTAACCTCCTACTCCAGCTCTTGTACTTAGGAGGTCTTCTAGGCCCTATATACCTAACAGGAAATACATGAACTATCTGTTTTTGACTGATGGAGGAGTGCCTAAATGCTATGATGAAGCATGTCAGATTGAAGATGCCAGCAAGTGGAAGCTTGCTATGAAAGACGAGATGAAGTCTTTGACATATAATCAGACATGGGAACTAGCAAAGTTACCCATAGGACAGAACGCCCTTCACAACAAATGGGTGTACCGAGTGAAAGAGGAGCATGATGGCTCCAAGAGATACAGATCCATGCTAGTTGTCAAAAGATTCCAGCAAAAGGAAGGAATTGACTACACTGATATTTTTGCTCCTGTTGTGAAGCTCAATACTATTTGGACAATCTTGAGCATTATCGCCAATGAAGATCTTTATCTTGAGCAGTAAGATGTGAAAAATACATTTTTAAACAAAGACTTAGATGAAGAATATACATGCACTAACCAGAGGGTTTCTTAGAGATAGGCAAGGAAAACATGGTGTGCAAATTGAAGAAGTGCTTGTATGGATTGAAACAAGCTCTAAGCCAGTGGTATAGGAAGTTCGATAGCTTCATGCATATCGAAGATTTCCAAAAGTGTAACGCCAACCACTGTTGATATTTCAAGAGATTTGAGTCAAGTTATGTCATTTTATTGCTTTATGTTGATGACATGTTAGTAGCAGGACTAGATATAGATGAGATCAACAGATTGAAGAAACAATTGTCAAAAGAATTTGACATGAAAGATCTCGGACTTGCAAAGAAGATTCTTGGGATGTAAATCAATAGAGATAAGCAAAGATGGACTTTAAAGTTATCTCAGGAGGAGTACATTAGACGTGTTTTGCAGAGATTTAACATGGGTGATGTCAAGGCAGTTAGCACACCCTTGGCCAGTCACTTTCGCCTATCCAAGGATCAGTGTCCTCAGACGGTGGAAGAGAAAAGCTTCATGACTAAGGTTCCTTACGCCTCAACCATTGGAAGTTTGATGTATGCAATAGTCTGTACGAGATCAAACATTGGCAATGTAGTGGGAGCTATTAGCAGGTTCATGTCAAATCCAGAAAAGACTCACTAGGAAGCAGTAAAGTGGATTTTGAGGTATCTACGAGACACAACAGAGAAGTGCTTGTACTTTTCTAAAGGAGAGTTAAAAGTACAAGGGTACGTAGATGCAGACTTTGCAAGGAAACTCGATCATTGAAGGAGCACAACTAGTTATGTGTTCACTATAGATACTACAGTTATTAGTTGGATGTCATAGATACAAAATATTATTGCATTATCCACTACAGAGGCTAAATATGTAGCAGTGATAAAAGCCAGTAAAAAGATGATTTGGCTTCAAGGATTGTTAACTGAACTAGGATTTAAATAGAAGAATAATATTTTATATAGTGATAGTTAGAGTGCAATACATTTGGCAAATAATTCAGCATTTAACTCTAGAATCAAGCATATCGGACTTCGTTATCACTTCATTAGGTCTTTATTAGAAGATGAAATATTAACACTTGAGAAGATCCATGATAGCAAGAATCCAGAAGATATGTTGATAAAGACGGTGACTATTGAGAAATTAAAGTTATGTTCAACTTCAATTGGTTTACAAGAGTGACAAGACCGAAAAAGAGTTATTGCATTAATTAAGGTGTAAAGGCAAATTGAAATAAGTCTTCAAGTGAGAAATTGTTAGTTAATAATAATGAAAATGTCATCCTCCTTTTGTGGAGAAAATGAGAGGAATAAAAATAAAAGAAAGAAAATATCATAAATGAAATGAGGAGAAAGAAGGAAAAATTTTCTTTCCTTAACTCATGGAATGAGTTTTTATTATTAGTAAATTATTTAAAATAAAAGGCTTTGTATGTAGATTGAAAAAAAGTAAGAAGAGAATAGAAAAGAAAAAGAGTAATAGTAGAAAATGGAAAATAAAGAGAGAGAGAAAAGAAAATAAAAAAAAGAAAAGAAAATAAGAATTTTTTTTTAAAAAAAAAATTTCAAGTTCTTTTTTTATATAGAAATAATTATAGTTAAATTTATTTATTATTTTATCTATATTTATTTTATATTCTTGTAATTTAGTTGTTGAAAAAAGTTGCCATTTTCTTAACAACTCCTTCCTAACTAGGTTATGAAAATCCATGATTTGCTACAGAAAAGGAGATACAAAAGAAAAGTCACAAACTGGTGAAAAGTAAATCGTGACATAGGGACGAATGTATGTATGTACGTATGTAGGAGCAGAGCTACATTGGTCTGGGCGAAGACGTGGCCTAGGTTAACTTTTTTATAAAAAATTAATTATATATATATTTTTAATATTAAATAAATATTTTATATATTGTAATATATTGTGTCTATTTTTATGTATATATTTTGATATATATTAATAATATTTAACAAATATGTGAATAAAAATAATATGAATTGTAAATAAAGTGGTTAAGTATATATATATTTGGTAACTATTAGTAACAGAAATAAAATTATAGTCGTATATTATGTAAAAATTCTTCTTAAATGTGATAATCTAAAAAATGTTTAAATATTTAACTTTAGATTCAACATTATAAAAATAAAATTAAAAAAATAAGTATATGATAAGTTTCATATTAAAACTTTTAAGTTTATGTTTATCATATTTTATTTCAACCCAAATTTTAACTTTATCTAATATTATATTATTTGACTTTTTATTTTAATAATCTTTTAGAATTTATTTGAAATTTTTTATATAAAAATTTTGTTATTTTTATTATTATTAATCATTATTATATTGTTTATAAACATATATTTTTAAATATAATCTCAAGCTTAAAATTTTAAATTATATTTTATTTTTTACATTTTTATATGTTTATTTTAGTTTTAGTTTTAACAACTATAAATTTTGATGTGTTTAATTGAGTATTTTATTTGCTTAAATTTTTTAGTCAGTAAATTTATTTTATTTATGAATGATACTAATACTTATTAACTTATTATTTTTTTGTTTAATTTTTATTATAAATTAATTATAATGTGTTAACTTTATATTTTTCGAGTGCTAAATGCATGTCTCTATTATAATATGACTAAAAAAAAAAGGGTTATATGCTGTCATGACCCCCTATTTATTAAAAATCTGATATGACCCCCTCCACTTAATTTTTTTACATATTATGACAAAAATGCCCTTAATAACTCCTCAGTTGGACGACTGTCCAACTCACCTCAACAGAGTTGGACGACTGTCCAACTGATGAAAATTTGACCGGCCGGCGACCCCACTCGCCGGAGTCCAGTTGGACACATGTCCAACTAGACTGCTCAGAATTGGACGACTGTCCAACTAACAGAATTTTGATTTGCCGACGACCCCACTCGCCGGAGCTTAGTTGGACATATGTCCAACTGAGTTGGACACATGTCCAACTGAGTTGGACGTATGTCCAACTGATCGAATTTTGATTGGCCGATGACTCAACTCGTCGGAGCTCAGTTGGACGCATGTCCAACTAAAAACTGAAAAGTCACGGAGCTCAGTTGGACACATGTCCAACTGATCGAATTTTAATTGGCCGGCGATTCCACTCGTCGGAGCTCAGTTGGACACATACACAACTCATCCCAACAGAGTTAGACGCATCATTAATAACCATATTAAATAAATATGCCAACAAGACGGACATTAAATAAAATCACACCAGATTAACAATAACAACATCAAACTTATTGAAATCAGTTGTGTCTACATAACCAAACATGACCACGCATTTCATTTGGACGCCACCAGAGTCTCACGTACTCTTTACGCCGTTTCCAAAGCTGAGAAGACCCAGCAATTCCAAACATTTGCTTCAAAGATAGCTCCTCTTTTGCTTGTTCTTCACTTTCTGAACTCGGAATAGGACTGTTGGAAAAAATAGGCGAAGACAATGGCGGCGATGAAATAAGGAGGTTGTGATCCTTCCGATGGAGGGAACGAGCACTCTATTCCCAATCTATAAAACGATGCCAGCAATGAGAAGTAGTGGAGGCACAGAAGATCAGGGAAATCCAAGCGGTTGATGAAATCAACAGTACGGCGACGGCGAAGAAAAAACTTTTGCCACAAATCCAAGCGGCTGTGGAAACACTGCTCCTTCTCCATCTCCGACTTCTGGTTTTAGGAGGCGATCTTGACGGTGGCGCTGGTGGAGCTGGTTCTGCGCGATCAAACCCTCGAAAACACTTAACCAGATGAATTCTCGTTTCACCGCCTTGGCTCGAACACTGAAACCAGATGAATTCTCGTTTCTCCTATTGTGAATCGGACCAAAATGAAGAACTGCGAGTTGTGTATGGATCCGGCTATGACCTATTGTGAATCGGACCAGGCCAATCTCTGCTGGAATTGCGATGCCTTCGCTTTCCTGTTCTGTTTCAGTTTTTTTATTGTTTCTTGGAATATATAAATTTGCGAGTAAGAGGGGTAAATTAGGAATATATAAATTAGTGTCCATTTAAGATTAAAAACAACAAAATGGGGTCATATTAGCCTATTTCCCAAAAAAAAATGAAAAAAATCAATATTAAATGAAGTATAATCTACTATAATTATAACTAATTTTATACTTTGTATAAAAAAAAAATTTAGGCCCCCAAAATTTTTTTCCTGGCTCCTGTACATATGCAAAACTTTATTCACTGAAACTGAGAATAAATGGGAAACGTTTCCATTAATAAAGGTTTGTATGATTTGCCCGTTCTGGTTCTAACTTGACGCAACTGTTTATTTGTTTTTCTGCATTGTTTTATATTTGAAACTTTTATTGACTTGAGAAATTATGGCAGTGCTCTGAATGCTAATGTGGATGGTGTGGACAAGGCACTGACTTAGTAAGTTGTAAATCATGCAAAACCTTATTCTTTACATCCTGCATAAAGAGGAATAATGGCATGGAACATTTTTCAAAGGTCCACAACTCTGTCTGGAAATGTTGCCCAAGTCTCCTTCAGAATTAGAGAAAGCACTGGGTTGTCAACAGTTTGTTATTTCAAGCTCTGACAGTGATTCGTATAATTCAGAGGCAGACATAGATTCTTTAAGGTACTTAGCAATCTTTATGAGTAGAGATTGGACTGCTTTTATATACCCTAGTGAAGTGCACCCAAGATGATCATATCTCATGGAATGTTAACCAACTATGAAATTTTGAGTGTTCTATATTTTCTGTTCAGCATTTTGAATGCTCTTGGGACTTTTCTCATGAACAAATGGTTGATTTTGTAAGTGAAGGCTTTCTCGGAAGCAGTCATGAGTTTATGAATGTGGCGAAGAAAGACTTATGACGTAAAAAGGTCGTTGTAAAGCTTTTCCCTTTGCAGGGGAAATCATGCAAGAAGTTTCTAGACGTCCATGGATTTTACTAATGACAAGCTCTACGACGAAAAGATGAGGAAGAGACGTTTCTTTGCAGGAGGATATCAGGCCTTTGATCAGGTTGATATATTGCCTTCTTATGAAGTTCCAAAATTGTATTATACATATAAAATTCATATACATTTGTGCTGTGGTGTTCTGAAGATATTCATATAAAATTCTTTTGGTAAAAGCATTTGGAAACAGTTGAAAGCACAATTTCAAAACTTTGAAATCATAGATTATATTGATAAAGAATTTAAAATTTGTGCTATGCCAGCCATGGTTGCTAGTGATTTAGAGTTAAAATATTATTCTTGTATGTGTAAAGTGTGTCATATGATGTACAAAATCTTTAACAGCTATTATCAAACTTATTGGATTACCTTGATTTATATCATTGCTCTACCCAAGGGCTTGATTTTGTATGATGGAATCATATTATTTTGATAGGCAATAACATTTGTTCCTTTTCTCAAATTTATTTGATATTTTTATATGTCTTTGTGTTATTGCAGGAATGGCCAAAGGAAGCCAGTGTTTGCTTATAGATTGACGGAACATGGAAATAAATATCAAAGAAAAAATCTATAAGCATCTGGTAATTACCAAACATTTTGCATTGTGTGGTCTCTATATCTAAAAAGATTCAATCCCACTTTTGAACTACATTAAGCATTGTTTGATCATAAAAAAAATTAAAATAATACAACCCTACATTTACACTATAGTGTTGCTCACATGAATAAAGAGGATATAAGATGTTCAAGTGATATTTTGCATCACAAAGCTAGCATCTTTCATCCCCTTCCCAATTATCTTTCTCCTTTGGACCAGTGGGTCCTTCCTCACCATAGAGCTCTGTGGGAAACAAATCAAATATATTCTCTATTGAGAACTTAACATAGAACGGAAGAAGATCAATCAACTTGTCCAACTCCGAACGTGAATTGTACACTATTGTCGGACCCCATTCTCTCATGTACTGCAACCAACATGGCTCTTTTATAACTCCATCGCCAAGATACTCAGCTGCAACAATCTCATACTTACTACTTGAGTCTATAAAAATCTTGCTTTTGGCAGTATCATTTCTCACTCCTATTCCAAGCTTTGTTGAACCCTGAAGGTAAGTTCCAGCATGAGCAAAGCTAGCATGACCATTTTTTGAAGAATAAACTATTCCCTTGTTCTCTCTAACAAACTCCATTTCAGAACTATCGACCCATCTACCACCACTGTGCTCTGAGAAGTAGGCTTGCCAGAGTTCCCCATCGAAATTGCTTATACGGAGGGTGAAGTGTTCCCAATCACCCACATGTTGCCCAATCTTGCTCATAGCAATAGTCACTAGACCAACTTTTAGTGTGGCTGGTCCATTAAAGGGGCAGAACACCCACATAACAATATCAGTAAAAGTTCCTCCTAATGCCGGTTTCACATGAACATAGAGCTCTGCACTCTCTAAGCTTCCACTTTTGAGATAATTGTTAGCATCCTCATCATTAGGCAAATCTATCCAAAACTTGCCGTCATTTATACCTCCACCGGGCAAGTTCGAGCCTCTATGATCAATGGATTCACCCTTCTCCTTTCCATCTCTGTACAAAAGAGCCCCATTCTTGAAAAACCATTGAACTGATGATGGCAAGTAAACTTCATCCGGATGAAAGAATACAGTTGGCCCGTAATGCCCAATAAGTGCATGAACTTGCTCTAAATTAGGCATTGCATTTAGGCTGGAATCAGTGTTCTTCAAGCATGCAATCTCTAGCTCTTCATCAGAATCCACATAGGTACTACTGCAGAAGAATGTACCAACACAAACACCTTTACTAAACATTCCTCTTTTGTAAGGTGTCATGGTCCAAACCTGAAAAGGGTCTTTGGAAAATTTTGAATCCATGGAAAAGATTGAATCACTTGTTTCACAAGTCTCTGTAAGATCTTGTCGGATGCATCTTATTTTATCTACTTCGGGCTCCTCAGGCTCCGTAGTGACTAGAAAACCCATGGCTTTGTAACCCATTGGTGGAATTGGCAACCAAAAATAGCCAGAACCATGATCATGTGAATCTGCAGTCCATACTAAGGAGTAGCTAATGGGTTTTGCTAAAGCAGGAAAGTCCTGTACCGAGTCATGTGAATAACCATCTTCGGGTTTAGGAGAAATAGCTTCTCGAGCCACAAGAACATAACCTCTTAGTGGTTGGCCATTAGGCTGACAATAGTGGCCAAGGGAGAAAAAACCTTCGGGGATCTCAGCAGGCTTGTAGAATGTAACCCCTTTTGATTTTCCACGCAAATGTTTGAAAGCCCATATGCTCTCAAACTTGGTGATTTTGAAAACTTCAATTTCTCCAAGTGAGATTCTTCCAGTAGCAAAACCTCGGCCTGAGAAGAGGATAGTAAAGATGTTATAAAGGAAAATGTGAAAAGTGTCTCAAAGTGATTACCAAAAGGCCAGACAACAGAAATGGAGAGATTAAGCAGAAATTCAACAGTATATCCCTTAGAAGAAGCATATGAAAAAAACAGTGTTGGCTACATCAATACTCTACAACTTGATTCAAAATAAACCAAAGCGTAATATTCTCTTATATATATATATATGCACTGCCCATGCCAGTAAAGCGTCTACAAGGAACATTTATCATTGCATTACAAGAAAATTGGAAAAACTCTCTTTTCCTAGGATATGGAGTTATAAGTATACTAAAATGCAGTCAAACAAATAAGTAAAGAGCTAAGATTCTTTTAGTGACATTAAAAAATAGACGAGAAAATTAGGATCCAAGTAAAAGAATTATGAAAGTGTGTGTCATCAAACAAATCTTTTAATAACAATCTTTCTAATCATAAAAAAAGACAACCTAAATACGATACAAGATATTCCTCCCTAGAAAGAGAGTGCAGTATCTCCTGTTACAAAAATTGTGTGTGTGTGTGTTTTTTTTTAATTAATACCATTCATTTTGAACACACTCGCTCGTTAATATTGAGGGGACTCCTGTGATATATAAGTCCATCCCACAACAAATATAATTTTTCATTATGGGAGAAGATATTTTTGAAACATAGTCTTGTACTCTGTTTTCATTTTTTTCTCTTTTTTAGCGGCATGTCGTTTATCAACTAAGTTGTAAGAGAATTATTGAAATTCGAAAAAGCCCCTCCCCTCCCCTCAAATTCGTTTGAGAAATCGGTGATCACCAAACATAGACATACTCACTCTCTCTTAGGATAACCTGAAAAAAGAAGAGCTGTAGAACAGAAAACAAATCCAATATGAGATTTTAACCTCTGCATTCAAAGTTAATTTCATAAATAGAGAATTTTCATTTACTGCTAAGAAATAAACTTCCCAAAAGAAACAGAGAAGAGTGAAACCAAGCTCATATTTTTAAGTCTTCAGCCAAATTAAGTTATTTTCAGAAATAGAGAGAACAATTTTGCCTCTACTAGTCAAACTGATAAAACACACAAAATTTGCAAAAAGTAAAAGAATTGGATTCATGTTAGAGATTTAACATACCTTGAGGCCATTTTGGGAGAGGGGAAGGCAGAGTAAAAGGTTCAGGTTCAGGTTCAGGGATGAACAAGTCAGACACACTGCTCCAACAACAACACTCACTACCAAACATTATCTTTATTTCTGCAGAAGATCTTTATATTTACCCAATATTGTGATCCTCAAGCTCTTTAATTTTCTATTTATGTAATTTTTTTTTGAAAGCCAACAAAATTAACAAGAGTTGTTCTTACCTTTCTCTCTTTAAAATATAGAGAGAGAAAGGGGGAGAGAGAGTTTTCTTTATCAACGAATCAACATATAAATGCAGGACAATTTAACCCAACTCATAGTATTTAGAAACTTGAGTCGGGATAGAGAGAGGAAGACTTGTTCAATATAAAATTTTCACCGAGGAAGAGAGAGAAGCTCTGTGTTATAAAAAGAGTTTGTGTGAGAAAAAGGATGCTGGTGGACCGTGGTAGCTTGAGAAATACAGGAAAGTTGAGGCCTTGAGGGGTTAATTCTATTTTTTGTTTTCTAGTTTCGAAGGTTTGTTTTTGCTTCCGTGCTTTAACTAAAGAAGAATAATTTTTATTTCAACATTTGTATATGCTTACTTAAAAATATGTGCTTTAAACATAATTTGTTTTATTTATTTTAATTTTTTTATTAATTTTTATAACATATTTAAAATTAAATTAAATTAATTTTTTTATCTTTTTAAATTAATTGTAAAAATAAAATAATATTTAGAGTCCTTATTAAATGCGATAATCATCATATTTAATTTTCTTATGCTTACAAATTAATTGTGAAAGTAAAATGATATTTAGAGTACTTATTCAATGTGATATATCGAATATAATTTTTATTTCATTATCATGTTTAGTGTTCTTATTTAATGTAATGATATATCTTAAAGGGTAACAAATGTTAATAGCTTAAAATATAAGAATAAGTTTATCTAAAAAATATTACGAATGATTCATATTTTTATAAATAGTACTGATAATCAAAACCATAATTTTTTAAAATATTAAAATATATTACTCTGTTTTATTTTCAAGAAAATATATTTTATTATTTCAAAATAAAAGTAAATCAATGACATTTAAATTAAAAAGTTTAAAATGTTAGTAAAAATGTTTAAATTACTACTAAATTTTACTTTAATTATAAGTATAAATTTTATTTTAATTGTAAGTATACTAAAAAATTTTATTTTTATTAAACGTATTATTATTATTATTATTATCTAAAATAATTGAACGAATATTTAAAATTTTAAATTTTTTAGATAATTGATTTTTTTTAAATAATGATAAGTTATAAATTAATTGATAAAAAAATAATTATCATTACTTTAAAGCATGTGTGCAGTTTTATCCAAAAATTTATAAAACATGATTTAAATTTATATATATATGTAAAAGATAGATATAGATAATTCAATTCTTATATCACAATAACACAATGTAATTAATATAATTTATTTATTTATTTATTATTTTTCTTCCTTTAACATTGCATCTTCTTAATTTTACATCTTTTTCTAATACGTATTTTTAATTCATGTAAATATTATTAAATACACCATTACTCTTATTAAAAGTAATATATATATATAAAAAAAAAGGCCTGCCAACTAACCTATTTTCTATTGGCTATTATTGCCAACTAAATTTCAACTCTACAACTTTTATCAACATGGTATGATCTCCAATCATTAACAAATTGGTGGTCGTTTGTCTCTTACTTGATTTTCAATTCAAGGCATGCCTGGAATATTGATTTATGCACAAATATGGATACTTTAAGTTTAGGATATATCATGAACATTATTAATATCAACCTATATTTAATAAATGATACAAAATTATGAAACTTATAGCTATATTAATAATTTTGTATATATTTTTAAAAAATATTAAAAAAATAATAATAGTTGATTAATTAAATTAAGTTTTTCATTCAAATAATACTTTTCTGACTCATATATAACATATGATGTTCATACAATGTTAGCATATTATGATTAAAGTTACTTTTTCTTCTATAAAATTAATATTGAAATTAAAGAAAAAGTTGAACAATAAAAGTAAAATATTATTTATAAAAATATAAATTATATAAATCATAACTATAATTGAAAATTTCCATTTAACCAAGTATCACAAATTAAATTACATACACAATAAATTCAATTTTTATATTATATAAGTTAATCATAGTTTAATAAAATATAATAAAATATTCCTTATTAAAGTAAATGTAAAAATTTGAAAAAATTAAAATTAATTAACTTTACATAAATATTAACTTATATATAATACAAATAGTAATTCATTTATCTTTAATTTGAAAAAAGTAAAATAATTTATAAACTTATACGTTGAGATATATCTATACTTATATTTTCAATATTTCAAAATGTATAGATCAATTTTTTAGCCATGAAAAGTAATATATTAGCCTTTAATTATAATTTTTTAATTTTTTTGCTTGGAGTTAATTTGGATTCACGTTGACCATTAGAAGTGATTATAACTTTTTGAGAAGAAAATTTAATTACTTGTGTTACCAAAAAGTACTAAATCCGTTCCCTACATATTTGTTTTAATCAAATAGTAATTAGAATGATTTAAATATATGATTTAAAACATAAAAAATAATTTTTACCATCAAATTATTAGATAAATCACGTTTATATAATTCGATACTATATTTGCTAGACTACAAGTTATGATTTTTTTTTATTTATTTATCAATAAAGTAAAGATTAATAATTATTTTTATTTTGAATTTTTACACGTATATATATATATATATATATATATATATATATATATATATATACACTGTAGCTCAAGTGCATTGCATATTTTTTGTGGCTATAACAGAACAAAATGTTGTAGTTACATCTGTCCAACAAATGGAAGTGGAATTAGGAAAATAACTTTACTACTTAAACGGAGAAAAATGTATCTGTTCTCAATAATTGCTAATAAATTGTTTATTAAGATGATTAGTAGATAGGGAATTATTAATGTTACTTTTTAATTTAAAAATAAACGTTAAAACTTGTTCCTCCTCATTTCAGTAATAAAACTAAACAATTAAAATATTGTCTGATAATGACTTAGATTCTTAATTTTTTATTTTTTTTAAGTAAATTTTTAATCAAGTATGTTTGATAATGACGTCTGATTTTAATTTTTACATTTTTAAAGAATCACTACCAAAATATGGGTTAATTTTTGATTTTTTTCATTTTGACTAAATATTTTTTCTAAAAAGTAAATAAAGTCTTATAATTTTTTATGATTAAATATTGAAATAAAATGATTAAAAAACTTTAAATTTATAAAAAATAACTAATTTTTTTTATTTTTAATTTTTTTTATTAAAAATTATTAAATAAAATTATTATCAAACATATTTATAATTATTTTTATTAAAAAATCATAAATTATAAAATTATAAAATTAATTATAAATTAAATTTATTATCAAACATATCTTAAATAAATTTTGTTTCACTAGCGAGTGAAGAGTGAAGACTGAAGGCTGGACTTGACATATAACCATTTCTGGGAGAGACAAAGTCATTATCAACTTAAATATTATAGTGGATAAGGCAACTGCATGCCAAGTTAGAATTTTTCTTTTTTGAAATATTTCATTTGAAACGAATATAAGGAGCATATTCTGTTCCTTACAAATTATTTTTCTCTACCTAATTATATAACTCGCCTACATAATTCTAAAGTTGATGTCGATTGCTTTAAAAAATACCTAACTTCCCACCTACTAGTTATTCGATTAAATGAAGGAAATAATAATGTTCATGATACTTAAAATTTATATTTATTTATTATTTATATCTTATATATATTAATATTATCTAAAAAAATTAATTATTTATTACATAAATGACTAAATTATTCAATTAATTTTACTTTTAACTCTTCAGTAAAAAAATATATGTTCAGTTTTTTATAACGTTAAAAAATATATATTCATTTACGTTGTAAGAAAAATAAACATATGTTATTTTTTTTAATAGATAATTAAAAATAAAATTTCATATATAAATGAAGATTATGCATGCAATTAAACGAAAAAAAAATTACTTTTTCAATTTTTAAAATAATTTTACATATAAAAAATGTAAATGTAAAAAAAAGTTCAAATTTATATCATATTAGCATCTATTAGACTATTACAATGAAAATATTATATCGATATTAAAGAAAATGAACTACATATCTTAATATTAACAGAACTCATGTTTATTAAAGTAACTTTAAAATAAATAAATAAAAAACAACAAAATTGTTATGAAGTATAAAAATCTTTGTTGCTGTAAGCCTCCACTAGATGTGTAAATTAAGAAGAAGAAAAATAATGAACGAGATATCTTAATATTAACATAACTCATGTTTCTTAATGTAGCTTTAAAATAAATAAATAAATAAATAAAGAACAAATTTTTTTTACAGTATAAAAATCTTCGTCGCTCTAAACCTCCACTACATGTATAAATTAAGAGAAAATGTTAATAAAACTTATAGTAGAATTCATTAATTTTTTAAAAGTATTTTATTTTATTTTATTTTATTTTTAATTAAATGAGATAGTAATAAAAAGATATTAATTTAGATATTTTATTTATTTTTAATAGATTTAAATAAGATTTAAAAAAATAAAAAGAAAAGATAAAAAAATAAAATATGATACGTGCATGAGATTTATAATGTGAGTTTAGTAATAAAAAATATACAATATATATATATTTAAAGTTAGGTTTTTTAGTGATATATTTTAAATAAAATAAGATTATATTTAAATAAAATAAAATAAAATAATATTATATCATAAATTTATTAAAAATATTAAATAAAATATAATATGAGATAAAATAACACACTTTAGATCTCTAGCCTCCACATCTGATATTTGATAGATCCTAAGTTTTTTTTTTTTTTTTCATGTGAGGAACAAAAGAGTTTCCAAATTAAAGCATCTATTATCCTTTTTATATATTTATTTGGCGGAATTATATATGCTTTATGCTTTTGTTTCTTTAGTGGCCTATGATTCATCCAAGAAACCTCCATTAATTTTTGTCTCTTGGAATAATTTTCCTTAAGAATAAAGTAAATTATGTTCTTTTGAGATACTATTTATTGTTATTCAAGTAAATTACCTTGAAATTTTATTAGTTTTTCTTTTTATCATATAATTATATTTTAAAAAAAATAATAATTGAATTAATCATATATTTTATTAATTTTAAATACTATATAATCACTTATTTCATAAATAATAAATAATTTTTCCTTTTTTCCCAGTATATTAGGTGGTTGTAAAGATGCTAACAACACTTTAATTATAACTGTGCTATCTAACATGAGTACAAATAGAAATGCTAATACAACTCATTTTTACACATATCTTTGTACCCAATTTATGTTAAAATTATTTCAAAAATTAGACAAATAATTAAGGGAAATATGTCATAAATAAATAAATAAATAACAAAAAAAAAAAAAAAAAATTATGACTAGCGAAATAACAATCGGGAGCAATACCCTGTAGTTATAAAACTGAGTTTTAACGCATTGTTCAATGTTGCATGCATAAATTGTTTTTATTTCTGTTAACGAAATAATTAATAGAATATGTGTAATTTAATCAAATTTTATTTACAAAATTGGACTCCTTAACGGAATTAACTAAAAATATATGTAACATAAAACAATACGTTGTTGAGAATATATTTTTAATATAAAAGTTGTGACATATTTACTGTACTCCTAATACAACCAAAAAAAAAAAAAGTTAATTATTTTATTAATTTTCGAGCTTTAACTAAATTCACACTTAGATTTACACATAGGTCCTTAAACTTTTAAACTTTAAAATTTAGTCCCAAACTTTTAAAAATTCACACATAGGCCTTATCTTGGTACTACAATATATTTTTTTGAATCAAAATTTTAGGAATTATGTATGAGTTTTTAAAAGTTTGGGTATTAAATCATAGAATTTAAAAGTTTAGGAACTTATGTGTAAAATTTTAAAAATTTGAAGACTAAATTGTAAAATTTAAAAGCTTAAGGGCATTATGTGAATTTAGTATAATTTTAGAAACCAATTGTATAGTTTAGCAAAAAAAAAATATTACTTAATAATATTAAGTTTATTGCATTGAATAATTGCATTCACACATGAAATTTTATTTTTAATCCTCTATGTGGAGCACATATTTTTTTTATTATGTAAAAATTATATATTTTTTGCATGCAGTGTAAATATATATTTTTTAAACATTAAACTAATTAAATAAATAAATCTTTCAAAGATAGGAGGTAACCAACCTCATAGCAAGGATGCAAGGATGACAATTAAGGAGGTAACCAACCTCATACCATACATTGAATGGGTTAATATTGTGAAGAAGCTCTCTATATATGAACATTCAGATCTTCTTACATTGAGGTCCTTCATATCTACTCAACCAATACAACATCTATTGCATACATACATGTGGAATAGAAGGGACCATACCTACAACAATGTCTACACCAATTTGAACTCATCACATTCATATTATCAAAATTTGAATTAAGGGAGTTAATCTTACAACTCTTGGAGCTATAATCAAGAGGAAACACCTTCTACGTGGCCAACATTTGCAACAGATTACTACCATTATCTACAACTACTCCCATAAGAAGAACTACCCCCACAAGAAGAAGAATCATCCAATGAGAATGATCTCAAATCTTGCTAGAATTGATGCAAAGCTTCATAGACAAAGTCAAACGTGAGACACAATAATTAGAGAGACTTCATCATGACATCGAGGAGCAACCAAAGGATTTATATTGCATTCTTACCCAAACCCAAAGTTCTTTGCTTGGTGACAGCAACATCAACCTATCTTTAGAAGACAAAGAGCCCAACCATGAGGATATTTTTTATAATTTGGGTAAAGTACATGAGGTAGTGGAGAGTATAGAGGATCCTAAGCATGTGGTGGAAGATGAATCCAAGGACACATTTAAAGAGCATGTAGTAGTTGAAGAGGAAGAAAAGAAAAGCTCCTATCATTATAGACACACTATTAGTAAACACCAGTAGGCTTCACTTTAACATACAAAATAGGAAGATTGCTTAAGCATCAAGAATGAAAGGGTTACCTTTAAGATCTATCTAGCAAAGGACCTTCCAAAAGATACCAATGAAGACTATTGGTTGAATTTTAACAGTAAACTTGAATAGTGCAATCTAAATAAGGGAGCTCCAACTAATCCATTTAATGTGACCTTTAGACAAGCAATTGGTGTTGGAGACTTTCAAATTTTGAAAATGGGGCAAGATGCTCCTAGGTAGAGGAAAATGGTTTGGAATCCAAGAGGAAATAATGATGATCTTGGCCCAACAACCATAAAAATTGTTAAGTGGTTATTCATGAAATACTATATGTATTTTCCACCTTGATGGATAATGGTAGTTTAGTCAATGACCTAAAATGTAACGTTTCTTGGGAGGCAATTCAAGTGATTAAAACCCTTTGCTTTTGTTTTATACTTTGATTATCAATTTTATTTGTTTAATTTTTTTAGGTAAATAAAGCAAGAGAAAGAGACAATGATGCTTACAAGTTGTAAAGACTATAACATCATTGAGAGAGTTTTTATTTACCCTATTCCTTTATTTTTGTTTCTTTATGTGTTTTGCACATTGAGGATAATGTGTAATTCAAGTGTGGGGGAGGAAAGTTCGTTCTCTACTTTTATGATAATTTGTTATTTTCTTTGATATTTTTAATTTTTTAGAATACTTTAATAATAACCGAGTAAAAATTGATGAGCATATGAAAACTAAATATATGTGTGGTTGATATAAAATCTATGAACTCAATGATAGAATTGATTGTCATGACTATGATAAGGAATATAGTGTGTTTATTGAGATGCTTACATTAATCTTGTGTATGCTTGCTAGCTTTTGACTATTTTGATTAAATTTTTTGCATATGCTTATGATTGATTTTGGTGTTCTTATTGGGAGAAAATTTGGTGTGAGTTGTGCCATGTGATAATGTCTTCAATGTTTTTGAATTTATTTGATTACTCAGTGAGGCGAAATCCTAAATATTATTTAGCTTTGAAAATAATTTAGGTCTTTATTTAAATCGATTGAGTCTTTCAAGCTAACCATAGTTTATGTTCCTAGTCACCCATTAGAGCTAAATGAGATACCATTCATTTCTTTAAACCACTTAAGCCAAACAAATAAGCATTACCTTTACCCTTACACCTTTAGCTTATGTAAAAATATAATTATGTGTATGCCATAGAGTAAGTGAAGTGTCATGCACTCTAATTAAAAAAAAACAAAAAATCACAACATTATTATCCCTATAAATAAAAAAGGAAATAAAATAGTAAATTCAAAAATAAGTTTGGAGGTTTTGTGATGTTGCTAAAAAAATATGGGATGAAAGAATAAAAAAATAATGTGATAGGGTGCACTAGGACATCAAATGAATGTTCAATTCTAGTTTATACATTACATGATGAATAAAAAGCAAGCTAAGGTGTGGAATGAGCCTAAATGTCATCAATTATCTACCTCCACCTAAGCCTACCATTGCAAGCATGTAAAGTCCTTTTGATCTTCAGTAAAATGCATAATTTAGATTAGTAGAGAGGGGTATGAAAAATAGACTTATAAAATTTATTCTAAGACTTAATCTATTAGAGTGCTCATATAAGTTAATTTTAAGAGTGCATTTGATGACATCATGTACAATTCACATACACAATTCACTTCATAAAAAATCTTGCATACACTTGTTCAATAGAACGTTGACTGATAGCATGTGCACCTCTTTGTCATAGGATTGAACAATCTTTGAGGGGATAATTTTTATTAAATATGCATGTATTACGAGATATGCGTTTATAAATATTTGGTTAGTGTTTATTCTTCAATGTTTAGCTTTAGCTTTGTTAAGGACCAGTAAAGTGTTAAGTTTGGGGGTATAATAACTTTAAGAAAGTAGAGTTATTTAGCCACTTTTAAGATAGTTATTTGTCTTATTTTAGACTTATAATGATTAAAATGGCTTAATTTATGCTCAATTATGTCTACATAAGTGGAAGGATGGCAAGCGAAGTAAAAATGAGCCAAAATAGGGAAAAATCATGTCACATCTCGCTAGGCCCTTGTATGTGCTGCATCGCACAAATGGCTAAACGAAACTAGTGAAATAGTGAGCTCCATGTCGCGATGGAAGTAAATTGGGGTCACGACATGCCTGGATGATCAAGACAATTGAAGAGCACTAAGCCACGATGCACACTTCTTTAGGCCATGGAGCGTTTTAACATGTGCATGAAATATGACCAAATTTCAATTTTCTATTGGGACTACTATTGTTTGTGACCTAAACCACATTTAGCCTATAAATATGACTCTTAGTAGCTAAAGAAAAACATTCAAAACTTTTATACACTAACATAAATCTTGAGAGAAAGAGGCAACATGTTTAGAGAGAAGCAATTCAATGGAAGGATTGAAGATTCAAGGTTTTGATGTTGATATTCACCAAGAGATTAGGTGTATCGTTTCTCTACCTTTGTATTATATTTCCTCTGGTTTTTTATTCTCTATTTTGGGATTTATTGTTAAATGATTATGAATAGCTAAATTTATTATTAGGATCTTCTTGAACTCAATTTCTTTATACAATGAATTATTTTCTTTCATCCATTGTGATTAAATTAAATTATCTAATTTATATGCCATTAATTGTCTAGCTAACAATTATATCATAGAGAAAATTAGGTAGTTTTGAGAGAAGTATTTAATTATTTTTCTTGATTAAATAACATACATGATTTCTAGGCTGAGAAGTACAATTCTTATGTATGTGGTCTATGTTTGACATTTGTAATAAATAGTAGTGTAATCTAATCAGCATAAGAGTATAATCTAATCGACATAAGAGTGTGATTAGGTTAAATTACTATATTGTGTGTAGTTTACTTGAGAGATGAATGCATGCATAGGTTAGAGTCAATTGATCATATAATTTCTTTGACAATTGCTTGAAATGGTAGATTAATTCATGTGTAGCAAATTAAGGGAGAGTGGATTCCTATGAATTTTTTGTGCTTAACTAGTTAGTGTGAATGTGTTGGATTAAATCGTGTAAGTAGTATATTTTTATTATTTTTATCTATCCATTTTTCTTAGCCTAAATAGTTTAGTGTAACCATAGTTAGGTACTCGATTTTTTAATAATTCAATCCTAGTGGGTTGGACACTCTATCTTTAAATACTTATTATTTGTACACGTCCCGTGCACTTACGAAATCCTTACCATTGTTGAGGATACAATACTGTGCTACAAGGCTTCTCGAGTGCTGTCAGATAATTTTAGTCTAGCTAATTGCAATTTTTGTTTGAAGAAATTATTTATCTTTTGTAGGATATTGCTCTTGCGGATCTAGAAGTGAATGAGATGCTTGATAACAATTGGGACTTCTTATTTGTTGAGTTAGGATAAATTCATCTTATTTTCCAATTAAAAGAATCGAGTAATTATAAACATTGGTAAACTACATTTAGCTTTCCATTGTGCATATTTCTGATCATTTTGTAGCATGTAATACTGTTATATGTATTAACATAATATTGGATCAATTTGTACATATTTCATCACTACTATTAGGTTTTTTCATATACTATCTTTTTCTAATGTTTATAAATTATATGTCATGTATAAAGGGATGGCTTTCAAAATATGTGCGGCTATTTTACTGCTAGTTAGAACATTGTTTGCAGCTATAGGCATAAAACCATATTATGGTTAGAACATTGTTTGCTCACTTGCCTTATGTCTCTACTAATAGTGTTATGCTAGCATAAAATCATATTTTCATTCAAGTAACATGTTACATACATTTTTATTTTCTATGTAATATATTATATCCACGAACAAATAGTTAGATCCACATTTACCTTTAAATGTAACTTGTTACTTACACATCCATCTTTGTATGTATAATGATCAATTTTTTAATGTAACTTAAATTTTATCATTTTTTGATCTACAACATGTAATATATTACTTCCATTTCTATATTTGTATGTAATGCATTATATATATCTATATTTTTACATATAAGGAGTTACATTCACATTTATCTTTGTATGTAATATGTTACATCAACTTTTATTTTCGTATGTAATATATTACATCGGTCTCTATCTTGGATGTAACACGTTACATCACTTTTATTTTTGTATCTTGTTACATCTGTCTCTATCTGGGATGTAACACGTTACATCAACTTTTATTTTTGTATGTTGTTATATCTGTCTCTATCTGGGATGTAACACGTTACATCAACTTTTATTTTTGTATATAATATATTACATCTGTCTCTATCTGGGATGTAACACGTTACATCAACTTTTATTGTTGTATGTAACATGCTACATCTATATCTATCTTTGTATGTAACATGCTACATCCATATCTATCTTTGTATGTAGCATATTACATCCATTTCTATCTTTGGATGTAACATGTTACATTCACCTCTGGTAGGGTCCTCGAAGCTCTGATGAAGTCATCAATAAGGTTACTGGAGTTTCGGTGAGGTTGTTGGTAAAGCTACTGGAGTTTCGATCATGCGTCGTAGATATGGTAGGGTCTTATTAAGATCCCATGTATTGAAGTTATGAAATGATAGTATTTTGGTCTATTTGTTGAGTAGTTTAATATAAAACTGTGAATTTAGGGATGAATTGTTAATAGTTAGAAAATTTTGATCAATTTATCAAAACTGAAGGTATTTAGGCCAAGAACTTGAGCTATTGAACTACTACCAATCAATTTAGGGCCCTTAATATGCATACACACCTACCCACACCTAAAATCCTCCAATATCACATAATTTGACTTTTGCAAATGACCTTTAATAGTATAGTGTTATATTTCCTAAATAGTGTTGTTAGGCTTGTAAAATATAATCAGGCAATCCCATCCTTAGCTAATAGCTAGTGGTAAATTAGTGCTTGCGAATATATAGTATGTATTAAGAAGATGCACCATATGTAATGAAAAATAATATTACTTACTTCTTAGTTATTACTTATTTTTAATTAAAAAAATATTATATGTATTTTATTTTAAGTTAAATATGTTCAAAGTATTAAGTTTATTGTAAGTTGCTGAAGTTGATTTCTGTTCAACCCTATTCCTTAGCACGTCGACCCTATTCCTTAGCATGTCGACCCTTCCCTAGTAAACATGTCAAAATGAACGACGTCGTGTGGTATACTTAAGTTAGTTTCTAAGAGAAAAGTTAAGAACAGAGGGAGTTTGAGAGAATTTGAGTGGTGAGCTTGTGCATATCTTTTCTGATTATGATGACTTATTTGTAAGTTTTTTATAGATGGAATTTTCGTAAGAAAATTATATTAATTAATATTTAAATTATATTATAATTTAATAATATATAATAATTTAAATATTTAATAATTAACATAAATTATTTGATTAAATATTTACTTGACTATACGTTGATTGTACCATTTGAAGTTTTAGAGTCGACGTGGACCATCTCTTGGGTAAGTAGCACAATAACAATTGGCTCTAGGACATCTTGACTGAATCATGCAGTTGGTATCCCTGTTATCTTTATGCTATAATAATCTCAAGGTCATAATCTTTCCAACTGTTGTTTCCATGTTTCAATTGGAATTCCGGTTGGAAAGTTGTGACTAGTCAAAGTTTGGAAAAAATTCAACTACGAACTCGTGGGTTTGACTTCCCAAATTGATATTTTCTAAGCATGATTCTCAAAGATTTTATCCTTATCTATATCCTTAGATCTCTATTTGATGGGAGGTTGAGATTGAATATGCTATTCTATATATATGGACTTGGTCACTCTCAACCTTATTAAATATTTTATTTTGGAGCCAAGGTCAGAGCTCATAGGAAAATAACCTAAAAACAACTTTATGCATCAACTAACCCTTGGTGAGTAGATTAAAGGCTTTTTTTTTTTTTTTTTTTTTTAGTCTACCTTGAATATTTTCACGAACCTTAGAAACTGGTAGAACACATGCACCTAAGAATTTAATGTTCGACATTAGAACACATTCACACCACCATAAGCACCATCACAAAAAGGGACCCAAAATGGTTGATTGGTATGCAAAGAACTTCGGAAGCAGGAGTGGGAGCATGGGAAAAAGTGGAACAGAGCAGGAAAGACAAGAAAGGAGGGTTTTGTAGAGGAACAAGGAAAAATGGGATAAAGGACCTACCAAGAGCTGAGTAGTGCCTTGGTGGGGGAGAGCCAGCTGATTGGTTGATAGGTCGGCAGTGAGTTCGGCCAGCGTTCCATTCTTAACGGCGGTGACTATTCCAGTACTGAACTTGGACCCTTGTCGATTTTTTCTCACCGTCTTGATAGTGCCATTTCTATTAAGACTTCATTTTTTTTCTAGTGAAGACAATCTTGAGATTGCTCCAAATTCTGAACATGTTCCCAGATTTGGATATGATGTAGATTCCATTGTATCATAAATCAAAAAATCCTTAGTGGATAAACTGAGGGAAATGTTTGAGATTCCTGGTAACATTGGGATTATTCTTCTTGGCAAGGGGATTATTCCTAGTAGACCCCTTCTTGGAGGGGTCTCCATATTTACAGATCAATTGTTTGATGGACTTAGACTTTCACTCCTACCGCTAGTGCGACAATTCCTTTGTAGAATAAGGGTGCCTCCTGGGCAGTTCCCTCCCAATGCTTGAAAAATCTTACTATCTTGCCATGTACAATGGAGATAGCATGATAAAGTGATGAGTATGACAGACTTTTGATCTTTCTATTATGCACAGATTGTGAGTGGGGGATGGTTATGTCTTAGGCCCTTTGGTAACCATAAGTTCATGCTGGATTTTCCTAAGTCCAACAAGGGTTGACGACATTTCTGGTTCATTGCTATTGGAGCTTATGATGTAGCTTCTCCTGAATTTAGCCTTACACCCACTCAATTTTATCCTAGTGGTGAGCCATTTGCATGTATGACTTACTTTCCTATGAACTATTTTTTTTTTCTTGTTGCTTTTGCTTACACTCTTGCTTCCTTCTTATGCTGTTTGCTAAAAGAAGGCCACATTTTTTGACAAGAGGCAAGACTTCATACATTCTCTGTTTATCCTATTTTCTTATAGAGTACAACAATGAGAAGTTGACAATAGCTGAGAGAATTGGATATTAGGATCACAAGTTTTCCTCATAGAGGCTAAAGTGCCCAACATAACTTAGGTTCCTTCTCCAGCTAAAGACTTTGTGATGAAATATGATGCTCCAAACATGAGTCATCTTCACACTCCATCCTTAGTTATTGCTTCTAGTGCTACCAGGGCCAGACTAATCGTGCTGATTGGAATGAACACTTCAAGATTGAAAGAAAACTCTATAAGGCTCAAGATTTTTGCAAAGGAATGTTTTCTTAAGGCTTAATCTTTACTTAATCAAATTGTGGATGCCACTCATGCAGCCATATCTGAGAGGGAGTATGCCTTGACTTCACTCGAGCAGGCCCTTAGAGAGATGTAAAAAATTCCTAAGGCATTAAAGATTGCAAGACGGGCTCAATGAGCTGTTGAGAAAACTTTTGAAGCTTTGGAGACCACCAGAACCTTTCTCCAAAAAGAGTTGACTCAAAAGGAATCTAAGCTAGAGAGGACCAAAGCTAAGATCCAAATGTTGACTACTTAGGTAGAAGTTGCAGGTAAGCAAGCTGTACACGAATATCTTGACTTTGAGGATTTTTGGGCTGACATAGGCATTGCATAAGCTCATGGATTTGAGTCTTCTAAAAGGAGGTTAGAAAAGTGTATCCATATCTTCCTATTCCTCGTTGCAAGGTTCCAAATTACACTAAGCCTACTACTAAGTATGACAACAGATCAAATACCGAAGGGAGTGATTCCTCAATTAAGAAGGCAATCCAAAATCCTGCTACAACTGGGGATGTGACACAGATCCAGGATGTAGTTGAGATTCAAGAGGTAGTTCAGGTTGACGCCTGTCTCAGTTGTTCTATCAAATGCTAGCATATATCGTCAGCATGCACAAGACTGAGGATTTAGACTTTCTTGACTTTATGTCTTTTACTTTGTAGTAGTTTTTTCTTTGGCTAAAGTCTTAAGACTTGGATTTTATTTTGTAGTAGCTCTAGAAGCAATAGACTTTGAATAAAATGAAGATCAACACATTTATTTAAATGTTCTTATACTCCACACATTAGTTTGCAGTTGTTTAATTTTTTTTTTTTTTGCTTGTTAATGCAAAACACTGCACATTTCTTGTGGCTAACCTTGCAATTTACTTTTTGGAACTAGGAATGGGAGTCCTTAGCACTTGATGCTTGAGTGACCTTAGGAGATCATACTAAGAATTTATCGATGACCTTGAGAGATCACGCACTTGGCATTTGAGTGACCTTGGGAGATCATACATAGAATTTTTTGCCAACCTTGAGAGATCACACTTAGCATTGTTATGAACTTGGACCTAGGAAGTGCACTTAGCACAAATGTTGGAACCTAGACTACGATTGTACTTATCAAAATTGTTGGAACCTGGACAGAGAGTGCACTTAGCATCGCTTTTGGAAGCTAGACTACATGAGTGTACTTAGCACTACTTTTGGAAGTTGGACTAGGGAGAGCACTTGGGACTATAGTTACCTCGAAAAAGCACACCTCTACTTTAGCAACTTTAGAATTCTTTGAGAAAAGACTTAGCATTTATGCAAATTCTTCAAAAGTTAATATGACAGGACATAAGTAAATTTGCTCCAGGATGAACACAGAGTCAACCCTAAGCAAGGATCCAGAAAAGTTTTGAACGGCACTAGCGAGATTGGCAACTATGAAATTGGGACCGAGTGTGCGGAACACAGGATGGCTAAGGGGCTGGTTGGCTAGTCGGCCAATCTATTGTTAGCAATTCAACAATAAGGGGCTGGTTGGCTAGTCGGCCAATCTATTGTTAGCAATTCAACAAGTGGGGAGGTATGGGTGTGCAGGAAGAATGCGACCGTTGGACAGGTATCATGCCCAATAAACTTCAAGGTGATTGGTCTTCCATGCAACCCAATAGTGGAGACAAGTTCTTGGCTGCGACAACTTCTAGGGTTGGTAAGATCCCATCAACTATGGACCGTGGGGTGGAGTCGAGTGACCGACGGTCCTGTCTTGTCAGTGCTACAATGTTCCTCTTCATGACTTACCTAAATTTTGACGTTTGAAACTTTTTTTCCCACTCCATGTATTTTTTCTGATTCTAATTGTTCCTATGCTTTGAATTCCTGATCATATTTTTTTAAATTTTTCTTTGAGTCCATATCTTCTCAAGTCTCTAAATGATTTCCAAGTCCTTGAAGTTTTGGTCTTCTTAAGTTCTCGAGAATTTACTTATCTTCTTAAGAGCATTAGGAAAAATTATTTTGAAAATCTGAGTGGTTGGTCTAATTCTCAATCTCCCATCATTTTTCTTGGCGGGCTTATTGATTGTGGTAAGCAATGACTAATCTCTGGACTCCAAATTGTTGGAGTGGTCTCCAAATTTTTCTAGAGATGTTTCTTTATTCTTGGTGTCTAGGTGGTGAGTTCCCAAGTGTTATTCATGTAGTGAACTGCCTAAGTAGCTAATGTTTGGATCCTGAAGGAAGTCTTTATGGGTGCTGGCAAGTGTGTGTTCTTCTTCGTTTCCTCATAATATTTAGTCTATTGAGATATTAGTTGGCCAATGTCTAGATCTTAGATCATAGGTGTTGTGGGTGCCAAAGGGGTCGTGTGCTCGCTTTGTTCTCATACAATACTCGTTCCATTAAGACAATGGTGAGATGAAGCATTGGTTCCTGGTTTCTACTTAAGACTCAATGAACACTTCGGCCTAGGTAGGTAGTCCTACTGTTCCAAGTGTGACAAGAGGCATTTGGTGCCTTAAGTATTTCCTTAAGGAACTCCATGTGTTAGTCTAGTGGAAGGTTGTGGTTCCCTTCTGCCTCTAGGAAAGGTGAGTCCTATTTGATCCAATGAAAACTAGGTGATGTTTTATATTTGATCGTTGCATGGTTTTACAAAAAGAGTGGCCTTCCTGATCCATGTAGTAGAAAGTTTGTCAAAGTCACTATAAGTTGTAAGTTTGAACTGTGGGTGTTCTTGGGCGTGAAGGAGGTGAGATTGAGCTATTACCACAAGTTTATGATAAGTTTGAATACAACTCTAGGTAGTGAAGCTTCTTGATTCCTAACTTTGGCTGAGTGTGGCTACTATGTTAGAGAGAAGGGCAAGTTCGCTCCCAAGCCATAGTAGCACATTGTGGTTAGGACTGATTGAATGAGTTATTGAATCTCATTCTGGGGTTATAGTTGTTGGATCCCAACTTTGGCCATGTGTGGCTACTAGGTTCAAGGAGAGGCAAGTTCACTTCCAAGTAGTAGTAGCACACAGTGGCGCAAGCTAGGATTGCATAAGTCTATTGATGACTGTAGTATTGAGCCTGGCTATCATCTTGATCTTGGATCACATTCGTTATGGGTGTTGAAGGGGTTTTGGGCCCGCTTCCTTTCCTTGGCAGAAAATGATCCATTGAGACAATGGTAAGATGAGATAGGTGGATGTTGGGAATCCTTGCCTGAGAGTTGAGACGTGGCAGCTAGTTACAAAGTGATAATATAAGTGCCATGGTGGCTAAATCTCTTTGCTATTTTCATCCATTGTTTATTCTTTTATGTTTGGCTCTTATACTG
Organism: Elaeagnus macrophylla; assembly: GCA_029378325.1. Lineage (NCBI taxonomy): Eukaryota > Viridiplantae > Streptophyta > Magnoliopsida > Rosales > Elaeagnaceae > Elaeagnus > Elaeagnus macrophylla. Next base: position 47,851,152 of record CM055640.1, on the reverse strand, counting down.
AGTCCAAGTGTTGGTGTTGACATAGCCACACAGTACCTCACCAAACACTTTCTTGAAAAAAAAATTACAAGTAAATATAAGCAATATTCACTTTGATATCTCTTGATAATATCTCTAGGTCTAGATGTAAAATTGATAGGCCAATTTGGCTTTTACAAGTTTCATAAGTATGGACGTGGGTGGACTTTTGAGTATGCTTTTAGTGTACCTTTGGCTAGTCAAGCTAAACTTTTTGAGTGTACATGAATTGGAGTGAGTTTTTGTAGGTCCTGTCCACTTGGATTTGAGGTGGCTCCCAACCCCAGGGTGGGAGGCAGGCCATGAAAGTTGACAATCTAAAGTTGATGTGCATGCAGTCAACTTTCTTGAGATTGTCCTCTGTCAAATGCTTTCTAGTAATGAGGTGCTGGGTCACCCTACACTAGGGATGTCTTGGAATCACTTGTGCAATGAGCACTTGTTTTAGGATTCCATTTTTGCTTATGGATTTTTGAGGAAATACTTAGGTATTTTTCAGGATCTTGTGAGAGTTGTTGGCTAGTCGGCTAGAACCCATTAGTTGAGTTCATCGTGAACGGTATCTTGGCAGTCCCATCTTGTTAGCATGGCGACATGTTTCTGACCCAAATCTGCCTGGACTCTGATTTTTGTTGAAGTATCTCATAAGTGCCTTGATGTGTAAAGCTCTACCCAGCTTAAGAGTGTCTGTATCTGAATGAGTTTGAAAGCATTCTAGTTCCTTGAATCCCTGGATATTGAGAACTAAGTTGATGTGCACTGGAGGTAATGTTTGATCACATATCTTTAAGATAAGCATATATGGAACTAGGATGTCTCACCGTTGTTGGTAATATGAAGCTAAATTCCTTGTTGCTTATCTTCTAATTAGCAAGTAGTTTGTAGAAGGATTGATCCATCATTCTTTTAAAACTCTACAATTAAGCATGTTTAACTTAGAGAAATTCAAGGCCGAGTGACCCCTTACAGAAGTGCTCCTAGATTCTTTGATTTTTGTTTCATCTCTATTCTTGAGGCTATGTTGCTCTTATGTTTGTGTTGCTTCCAAGAAGCTTGTTGGCACCACTTGGATAGTGGCAACCTGGACTTTTCATACTAGGTTGATGAGTCCAGACATCGCTACTTGGAAGGTAATATATCTGTCTCATCAAGTATGGCTTGTATACCTATCACTTGATGTGGTCTGGATCTATAGTCATCATGTGTGGTCAAGTTCCAATATTTGGAATATGGTAAGCCAGGCGGTACCACCTGGAAGGTAACTTGTCTAAATAACCTCACCTGAAAGGTAGCAATCCATCAAGTTCAGTGGGGCATGGATAGTAATATCCTAGACTACAAGGCCTAAAAGGCAACATTCTAGAAAGCATAACCTTTTAGGTGGTGTTATAGACAGTGTGGTCCTCTGAGGTGCGACCTACCTTGATAAGGCATAGTCTTTCCTCAAGTGTGAATCTCTACTCTACTAGAGCAATACCTGTCTAGCAATTGTATCTATGGTCATCCACCTTAGGATAAGCGACATCGTCGATGTAGTTTTCCTAACTTGATTGCATTGGTTAACAAACCTTAGGCGAGTTAGGCAAATCTGGTCTAAACCACAAGTGCTTGCATAGATGGTGATCACTAGGATGGCTAATTTCATTGCATTCTAGAGTTGTATAAGTTTAGTGCAAGTTGATGTTTTGTAAACCAGGATGGCCTACCCTGCTGGTGGTGCACAACAAGTTCAAGTATGGTTCTAGTTTTGAAAAGGCGAGAACTCTGATTTCCTTAGTTAGCTCAATGGTTGGGAATGGCTTAGCCTAGGGTCCAATTCCTACTTAAGTGCTTTTGGGAGTTCCTCATCAGGAGTTCGTAGCTTGATTTGGATTTGTATTGCTAGATATAGCGATCCAGAATAAGGGCAACTGAGCTCCCTTTATGTGTTCCCATTATTTTGAAGCACGTTGAAGGCAAGTTAGTGGTCCTGGGTGCCAGTCGGGTTATGAGCCTAACAGAAAAGCGAGATAAGTAGATTGAACGTGCTTTTTGAAGAAAATATGGATGATGAATGCAATAAATAGAACATAGAACACGATAAATATTTTTGAGTTTTTTAGCTCAATCGGTTGAACACCACATTTCTTTCTCATAAACGGTTCCAAATGTTGAAGTCAATTTCTATTAAACTTCATTCCTTGGTATATCGACTCTGCACGTCATTAGAAAACCATGTTAAAAGGAACGACACTATGGGATAGTGTCGTATCCAGTCTGATGCTCAAGTCAATTTTTGATAGAAAAGTAAAGATTAAAGGGAGTTTGAGAAGATTTGAGTGGTGAGCTTATGCGTATATTTTCAAATTATGAAGATCTATTTATATGTTTTTAATGAATGACATTTTTATAAATAATTTATATTATTATAATATAATCTAAATATTTAATAATTAACATAAATCATTTAATTAAAAATTTAGATAATTGTGCGCTAACTATACTATTTGACCTTTTGGAGTTGACGTGGACCAATAACATAGAGCCACACATACTTGATTATTTTACTACCCAACATAAAATTTTGTATATTAAAAACCTAAAATTTAATATTTTAATAAAAAAGTTTTATTTTATATATGCAATTTATTAATAATTATATAAATATTACACCCAAAGATATATTCTTTTGTAAAGTAGAATATTATTTATTTTTTATTAATTAATCATCAAGCATTTATTACCATGTGCAATTATGTTAAATATCAACATTTCTTTGGGTTGATTAATATTTATATAAGTTATATTTACATAACCATTTATATTCTAAAACAAATCAATTTTCATGAGTGATGTTACTTTGGTTGGAGACAAATATTATTTCAATTAATTTATCTCAATATGTATATAAAAATACCAATGTTTAAATTTAAAATTGTCCAAAAAATAATAAATAATATATTTTTTTATCAAAGTTAACTCTAACCAACATGTATTAATTCCAAAATTGATTTATTCAAAGCTTATTGGGACATAAAATTTATATCCATATTTTGGCTTATTAACTCAAACTTAGACTTTCTTAAACTCATAAAAAATATCTTCGGTTTTTTTTTTTTTTTTGAAGCTCAAAGAACTTTTTTTATATATATAAATCTTGAACCGTTGTAACAAAATCCGCTGTTTTTTATTAATTTTTTTTAATAACCATATCTTTGATCAATCTATCTCTCTCGATCCATGCCGGCTTGATTCCTTTCCCTTTTTTTTAACAGACCATATGCTACATGCTTCAAAGAAGAAGAAAACAAATATAAACCCCGCCGTTAGAGGTTTGGTATTTTAGCAGTTTCGTATTTAATAAAAAGTAAGACTAATTTAAATTAATATATTAGTAGTTCTTTTATTTAACAAAATAGATAGTAATTATCTAATTTTGAAAAAAAAAATTTAAAAAGACAGTTTTATCTTTATAAAAATATTTATTATTGTATGTCTTCTTTTTTATCTATTTCATTATGAAAATAACCCTTGCAACTATGTCTACCTTTACTATTTTTTTTTATCCTAATCCTAACATACAACCACTATTTACTATTTGTTGTAGAATAATTAAAATATAATTTTTTATCAGAAATAAAATTAGGCAATTACCAACTCATTTAAAGCATCATCTCTGCTAATAACTATGATTACCATCAGTTAATTCTCTTTAATTTTTTTCACCCTCTTATCTTTTTTCGACCACCTTGTGTTCGATCAAAGCCACTTTTACGTGGTAATAAATATAAAATGGACAATGAGATCAGAGGGAATGAACTAATGGCAATGGAGGTTAGGGAAATATTTCAAAAGAGTTGGTAGTATTTCTAAATATAGATTCGTGAAGAAAAAAATATAGCTTTAAATTATTCTATAGTAAATAGTAAAAATTGGTTGGCTGACAAAAAAATAAAGCTATATCAGGGATATGACGAAGAAAATGATGAAAATTTACAGTAATTATTAGAATAATATAAGATATTTTTAATTGAAATGAACAAAAATAAATTAAAGAATGCAAAAAATAATAATATTTTTATAATGATAAAATTATTCTTCTACAAATTTAATTTTTTTTCAAAATTATACTACTATTATACTTTTTATTAAATAAAAAAATTATTAATATATTAATTTAATAATATAAATCTACACATACCTTTTGCTAATTTAAGAACTACTAAAATACAAACCTGATTATAAGAGAACCAACAATCTGAAATTAAGTGAAGTCGTCCTTAGAATTAATTATCCATGAAAGCGCTAAATGTTTACGGAATAAACTGACAAAAAATATCGATCACTCTTTTACCGATATTACTAATATTGTTCTCTTCATTTGCCTAATCTTAAAGTAAAAGTTTTAAAAGTAAAAGTTTTAATTCTTGTTGTTATTACATTAAATTAAAGTTATTTATTTTAAATTTTTTATTAAAAATATGATTTATTTATTATAAATCTTGTTTATTTTTATATTTAATCAGAGCATAAAATTAGTACATAAAATTAGTAATATGGGTAAAAGGAGATTGATATGAAAAGAACATACAAATTACTATACTTCTTATTAAGTAAAAATCCTTACCTTCTTATTTTGCCCAAAGTCCCAAACAAAAACAAAAAAGTCACTCAAATTCCAAGCTTTAAATGTTTCCTATAACGACCAAAAAATAGTGCTAATTTATTTTGAGAATCACTTGTAGTTTAGGTAGTAAGACTCTCAATTCTTCCGCTAAGAATTCAAGTTCGAATCTCACTCGAATGTGTGAGAGTGTGTTTTCTCTTATTAATAAAAAAAAGGAGACTTTAAAGCCCTTTTAAAAAAAAATTAACTACAATTATAAATTATTCTTAATCTCAAATGTGAAAGACAATAATAATTATTTTCAAATATAATAATATTTAAAAACTAAAATTATTCAATTTGAAAATACAAAATAATCATATATTAAAAATAAATTCAATTCTTAATGATCGAATATGAAAATGTTCGAATACTACTTGTTAGATAAATAATATTTTGGTGAAAATCATTATTAATTACAAATATAGAAACATTTATGTCAGATTATCAATAATTAAAAATAAATATGAAGAAACGTATATGAATCTATAGCAACCAATTGTTTTTAGAGCTTAGTGATATGTCTCCTAGATTTACACGTTTTCTTAGAGGACTTTTTAGCTTTATCTCTGAAGATAGGATATTAGATAGATAAGATCTAAACAAGTGACCTAGAGACCATAATTACTATATTTATAGATAATAATTATATTTTTATTTTAATCCATCATTAAAATAGAAATATCCTTATATTCTTACACATTAAAGGCCCACTCTATTAAATACATTAAAGTCCAAATTACTTAAGGATGCAGATGTTCTTTTGAAGTTAAACATGAATGAGATGGGTTCCAATATATTTAATAACAAATTTTCATATAGTCAAATTAAAAAAAAAAAAAATCTCCTTGTGATATTAAGTTCATTAGGAGTTTTGTTAGCCAAGAAAAAAAAAGTTCATTAGAAGCTCCTACTATCGTGGAAGTACAACAGCCAATGCCAGAACTTCCCAATGGGGAGATTGCTCAGAAACTACTTGCATAGAGAGGAATATGAGGATGGTAAAGAAGGGAAAAAAGGTAATGTTTTGGTAAGATTATTTTAAGTTACTGTGTAAGTAACGGATTTAGCAATGTTCAATATAAATGATGAGTATTTTTTAAGATTCATTAAAAATTAAGGGTAGTATAAATCATTTTTAAAACGTGAAGGGGTATCTTTGAAAATAATTGAAACCTTACAGGGATTAGTGAACCTTTCCCTAGGGAGCCTGGATGGTCAAAATTATTAAACTATTCAATAGGATTATAGGATAAGAGAGCATGATCATAGAGAAAAACTTTTATATGAACCAGGTACTTGGGTACATACCTTTACAATTTCATGAAGATATAGTTAGTACATACATAAAAATGGGCCTTACTTATGCAAGTAAATGCATTCATATAAAGCAATCAATGGAGGAATTTTTCATGTCATCCATGAGCATAACTTATAGAAAAAATTTCCATCATATATACATTTGGTATTGTGGTAAACGTATAGAGTTTAAGAGTGTCCCTTGTAGCTACAAATTAGAAGATTCATATAACTCAATCCTACTCGACATGAATTAAAAATAAATTCAAATTAGCTATTTTTTGAATTTCTAAATTTTATTATCATTATAAAAATAAATTAACTAAAAATATTTAATCATTTTATAACATAGAAAAATATATGTAAATTTAGGGGGGGAAAAGAGATGGCACACGAACACGCAAGAGTTTCACATACACGAGTACTTACTAAACAACATAAAATACATAAGAAAAAAAAAAAGAAAAAGAAAAATGTGATGTCTGATGCAAATCAATGGGGCATGTTTGAGAACCAAATAAGGGTGATCAAGCATCAAGGTTGGATTAAAAGCATTACATGGCATTAGGTGAGGAGGAAAAATGGAAAGGAACAGAATTACAAAGCTTGATGGATCGATCCAACTTATAGACGAATCGATCCCACTTCGAGCAGTATCTGATCCCACCCATTTTACGTAATTTTTACTGGAAAATTGATGCTCAAACAACATGATGGATCGATCTCCCTCAAAGACAGATCAATCTCCCTCAGGTCGGATTGATCCCCTCTACGAACAGTTTCTATTTTTTTTTTGCAAAAAATAGGAAAAATGACTTATAAAGTTATGAACTTTGTACTAGGGAGCTTGGTTAGTTTGGGCATTATTGTAAATGTACCAAATGGGTATATAATCATCCTTAAGTGCTTTTAGGGTTATGAGAGTTCATTTTATAAATTTGAGCGTGATAGGCTAGAGAGAAAAAAGAGAGGTAAGGAAGAAGAAAGAGCATTCTCCATTGTTAATGGAGTGGAAGCTTGGTTCTTTTTGGGCAACTCTAGGGTTTAGTATCCTTTCAATGTGTACTCTTATTTGTAATTCATTATTAGTCTAAGAATCAAAGTATATCTCCATTTGAGGGAGTGTTAGGCTTTGGATATGTTCTTGAGACTAAATGGGATTTGGGTATGAGATTTTTGTACTATGAAGAGAGTAGAGTGGATTGTATTGCTTATTAAGAAACATAGATTGTAATTCTCTTGATTAATAGTGTAATAATTCTTGGGTGCTTGGGTTATTGATGTAAGTTACAAAATTTGGAAAAGAACCACGTTAAATCTTGTGTGTTGGTTTATCATTTTTCTTGCTTGCTATTTTCAAATTGATCAATTGGTGTGGAGGATGCATATATATTGTTGTTAGTGTGGTTAGTTTGTATTGGTTTCCATTTGGTTCACTAATTACTCATTGTTTGATTGGTAACAATCAATTCACGTGTAATTTTATTGTGGGTCATAACAAGACTCTTACAATAGAGTGGTATCAGAGCCCAAGGTTTTGGCTTGGGTGATTTTTGTATTGTTGAATTTCGAGGTTTGTTTTAGAGTTTCGTTAGTAGTAGTTTTATGAAGGTTGGTTGAAATTTGTTTGAAGACAATTTTGGTGTAATCAATTATGAGTAAGGTTTAGATAGAGAAATGGGATGATTCAGGTGACTTCCATATATGGAAGGCAAAGATGAAGAGCATCTTGGTACAACAAAAAGTAACACAAGCCTTGGAAAATAATTCGGAGTTTTCGGATGGGTTCACCAATTATCAAAAGAAGGAATGGAAGAGATTGCTTATACCTCAATTTATTTACACTTGCATGATAATGTTATCTATGAGGTGCAAGTTGAGGTGACCGCAAAGGGTTTATGGAAGAAGTTGGATGAGATCTATAAAAGACTTTGTCTCTAAAATTTCATTTGAAAGAAAAATTGTTCAATTTCAAGATGGATATGTCAAAGGGCTTAGCGTCTAATATTTCAAAGTTTCGAAGGATTGCTAGTGACTTGGCCAATATTGAAGAAGGTCTTAGTGATGAGGATCTTGCACTTCTCTTGTTGCATAATCTACGAGGGCTATATCATGAAGTGAAGAGGGGGCTCAAGTATGGTAAAGATAAAATCTCTTTGGAGCAAGTGATCTCTCCCTTGAGAACACAAGAGTCTACTTCTCAGTGGAAATGGTAGTAGTGATGCATTGTTTGCCCGTGGTTGGGGAGTTGATAAAAATAAAGAGTTGAATGATATAGTCCATTCATGGTTTAAGTCAGGTGCAAGAAAGAATGTAAGGTGTTATAAGTGTCAAAAACAAGGTCATATTAGAAGAGATTTCCTGCAAAGGATATGACACAAGATGAAAGCATCAAGTAGTGAAAAACTTTGGTGGTGGATGAGGAGACAAGTAGTAAGCATGCCGAAGCACTTGCAATTTTGGTGGATGGTGGTGATAATGGCACATGGGTTTTGGACTAGGGGTGTTCATTCGATATTACACCTCATAGGAATTAGTTTGTTGAGTACAAATCATTAAATGGTGGTGTTGTGAATATGGGGCATAATCGTTTTTGTGAAGTTATTGGCATTGGCATGGTTAGTCTTCAACTTGGTAATGATTTATTGTTCATTGTTTAGGATGTAAGACACATTCTAGAGTTGAAGAAAATTTTGATGTCCTTGGGTATGTTAGATAGCATGGGTTTTAGTTTCAAAGGAGAACATAATCAAATTCATGTGTTCAAGGGCTCGTTGGTTCATTTTTGTGGTAAGCAAAAGAACAGCTTGTATATAGAGAAAAGCTCTTGGTGATGAGTTGATTAAAAGGATAACTTTCTGTGATCATTATGGAATCAGAAATGACAAGAAAGTGTTATATACTCTATGAAGCTTTTTAAGTTTATTTATTGAAAAAATAAAAGTGAAGTTGTTGAGAAGTTTGAAGAGTGGAGGTTACTTGTTGAAAGCCAAACTAGGATGAAGGTAAAGAATCTTTTCACAAAAAATGGTTTGGAGATCTGTGATAAAGCCTTTGCAGAATTGTGTAGAAAGAACGGTATTATCAAGCACAAGATTATTTTTGAGATTCCTCAGCAGGTTAGGTTGGCAGGAAAGATAATGGGGACTCTTCTGAAGAGATTGAATGTATGCTTTCTGATGCCAACTTACCCCCAAGTTTTTGGGGTAAAGCTGTTGCTATAGGTGGGTATCTTATTAATAGGTGCCATCAATGCCTATTGACTTTAAGGCACCCAAAGAAGTGTGGAATGGAAGTCCAATTGAATACGACCATCTAAGAGTATTTTGGTTGTGTTGCTTATGCACGGTTGGGTGTGGAAAATTGGAGAAGAAGGTACTAAAATGTTTATTTTTGGGTTATCCTAGTGGTGTTGATGGTTATAGGCTTTGGTGTGATAATAGTAAGAAGTACATCATTAGCAGAGATGTAACATTTGAGGATGATGTGATGTTCATATAAGTCGGTTATAAGGATTCCATTAGCTCAAGACGAGTTTGTAGTGAGGTGAAAAAGTTGGAATGTGTGCAAAGAAATTCGGTAGAGATGCATAGGCATTCGGATGAGAGACTTAGTGAAGACAAAGAACATTCTTAAAAGAATACAGAGATATTGATCAACATTGTTCCAGCTGAGTCATTTGGGTTACTTGGTAAAAACTCTATAACAAGAAATCAAGTTCATGGGAAGAAAGGGACTCCTGAGAGGTTAGACCTCGCCTATGTATTGTATGCAGAGTTGGTGATTTATGGGGTTGTTTTGAGTATGAAGGATACCCATATATGGCATGAGGCCATGGATGAAGAAAAATGTTCTCTATATGAAGACAAACCACGTGTACTTGTTCCTAGACATGGAAGCAATAGTGAAGACTATTGGGATTGCACATTGGAGGATGGTGTACTTGAGTTGATTTGGCGAAATAAAAGGTCATTTTTGGTGCAATGGTATTTGTACAACAAAAAGGTATATTTCAACACTTTGACTTGTTTATTTCATTAACTTCTATTATTGGTGGCAAAGTTTCTAGTTGCATTTGATGTGGAAAACTTTAGATATGCAATGTGTGTAGTGTTGTTGTACTTTAGAGGTACGATTGGAATTGGTCATAGATATGATCAATTTGAATATGTAAAGTTTGGTATGTTGGGTGGTGTGGTTTTGAACTTCATGTGTGTTTAGTTCAATTAGCTATGAGACCATGGTTCAACCAATTGAGTCTTGGTATTCTATCATGGTACGTGTTACTAGGTTGGTGGATGTGAAGAAAGCTTCATGTTTGGTGTGTTTGATTTAGGAAGTTATTGAAGAACATTTTGAGATGAAGTTGGTAATAAATCACATGGTTGAAGACTCAACAAATATTAGACTTATTACCTTAATTGAGTGATTTTACTTGGAACAAGTGACCACTTATTCGTGGTAGTTGAAAGGTGGTGGAGGGACTAAGGAAGTATTCTAAGGATTGGTATCAAGGTGTAGAATTGTGATGTGTAATGCAAATCCATATCCATGGAGGATGTTTGATAACCAAAGTGAGTGATCAAGCATCAAATTTGGACTAGGAGCATTACATGGCATTACATGTGAAAGAAAAATGGAAAGGAATAGAATTGCAGAGCTTGATGGATTGATCCAACTTATAGACGGATTGATCTCAATCTGAGTGGTATTCAATTCCACCAATTTTGCAAAGTTTCTGCTAGAAAATTGATGCTCAGATAACATGACGAATCGATTCCTCTTTACGAACAGTTTCTATTTTATCTCAAAAAAGGGGGAAAATGACTTATAAGGGCACGGATTTTGTACTATAAAGCTTAAATTAGTTTGGGCATTATTGTAAATGTCCCAAATTGTTATATAAACATCCTTAAGTGCTCTTAAGGTTATGAGAGTTCATTTTATGCATTCGAGTATGAGAGGCTAGAGAGAAAAAAGAGAGGCAAGAAAGAACAAAGGGCATTTTTCATTGTTGGTGGAATGAAAGCTTAGTTCTTTTTGGGCAACTCTTTGGTTTAGTTTCCTCCCAATTTGAACTCTTATTTATAATTCATTATTAGTCTAAGAATTAAAGTATATCTCCATTTGACAGAGTATGAGGTTTTTGGTATGTTCTTAGAACTAAATGAGATTTGGGTAAGAAAATTTTGTACTATAAAGAGAGTGGAGTGTATTGTATTACTTTTTGAAAAGCATAGATTGTAATTTTCTTGATTAATAATAGAATATTTTTTGAGTGCTTAGGTTGTAGTTATAAGTTCCAAAATTTAGAAGAAAAAAAACCACGTTAAATATTGTGTTAATTTATCATTTTTCTTACTTAGTTTAGATTAGTTTTCATTTGATTTTTCAATTGCTCATTGTTTAATTACTAACAATCAATTCATGAGTAACGCATTGTAGGTCATAACAAAACTCTTGCACAACAAAAAAAGAAAAAGGCAAAACAAACTGCCTTACAGCCTATACAAATTTCAAAGTAGAGAAGATATAAACATCTTTTGCATATATATATACTCTTCAATTCATTATTAATTTATGTTTCACGTTAAATTCGAACCACACACTAAAACATCATTAATTACGAACTTAGGTTAAAACTAAAAGAAATTCCTAACTAGGTCTTGAACTACACCAATTCATAAACTACGATCAGAATCATGACGATAAACCCAACAGTATTATTTATAATAATAATTCTGCAAAATTAAACATGGAAATTGCATTAACGTAGATCCATGAAGGCTAGGTCTATAACTAACAGAAGCTGCGATCTCCGTTCTGTCATATTTCCGAACACCTTCAGTGCACAAACTTGCACAATACAAAAACATATACAGAGGATCATGAGATCAATCAATACCCTCATCATCACTCTCCAACCAGCAAATGTTTAATAAAGAAATTAACATATAAAGAATATATATTAGAAAAAAAAAATACAAATCAATCAATCAAATAATCAGGAACGATTCATCATCATAAGTAACATCCAATCTATTATTAGTATTCTTCTTCTTCTTCTTCTTTCCACCACCACAAGTGATCGAAAACTCAAAATAACCAGCACCACCAAGGCAAGAAAACAACCCACCTCCAGGAGCTTTTTTGGATCTTCTAATACGCTCAGTACTGCATCTTGTGGTTGATGGTTTGAAATAACTTGTATGGTTTTTCTTATCATTTAGAGGTGGAAGCTCAGCTCTCCATCTCTCTATCTTCGTCCTTAACCCTTCAACACTGTCATGCTCTGTTCTATCATCTATAATCGATGAACTTCTACCGTCTTCTTCCTTATTTTTATTATGCAGTGGTGTTTGATATAACCCTTTTGCTATCCCCGCCGCAACCACAGATGCCGATGGACCCAAGTCGGAGATCATCGACCCCTTTCTGATTCCCGTTCCTATTCCCGTATCAGATTCTCTACCCATTTCTGAGCCAGTGATAACTGACCCTTGAAAATCAGAACAACTTCTATCCGATTTGGAACGTCGTAAGAAGAATAAAGGGGTAATGGGCTTTGTGGAAGATTGATCTTTATGATCATAATCTTGTATAGGGGATTTTTTTGATGAATTATAATATGTTTGATGATCAATATCCAAATAATTATCAAGAGCAGAGGCGCTTAATTCGCTACAAAGAGGCATGCTTCGCAAATTACCATTCAAAAGTGTGACACCCACATTGAGAATACCTTGTGGACGACCTGAGGGTCGTCGAATCTGAAGAGTTATGTATCGCATTTTGGATTTGGGTTTCTGGGTTCTTAAAGATGGAGGTATGAGATGGCTAAGAAGCACAGAAACTGAACCAACAAGAACATCACGCAACATTGCTGAAGCATAGATTTCGAAACTAAAGGTGGATGTTACATCTTCGAGAAAATCGTTATCGACCCGGAAAACAAACTTTTCGTTCCATGTTGGATTGTTGTGACCGATTTGATCGACACAAGTTGTAAGTTTGCGAACTGGGTTCAGGCATGCAACGCCAAAAGTACGCATATTGGTGTTCGAAACCACCGCTAGATCTTGTGCCGAAATGACATTGATCTCTAATAACCTCAAACATGCCTCATTGGGAGGCATTTTTAGGAAAAGCTGGTTAAAGCAGAGTACAGATCAGATTTGAATATAGAATATGAAGAACCCTCCCGCGGGAAAATGGATTTCCAGGCGGGGGAGGAGATCTTGTGTTGTTTTTGTCCTTGCAGGGCCGAGCCAATGAAGGATGTGATGGAGTTGGGCTTTTATTGGAGGCATCGATGTGTGCTGTTGAGGATTTGTTACATGTGTTCAAGAATGACAACGGTTACATTTTGACTAAGAATTGTAATAAAATATACTATGATATATAAATAATAATTTTTGTTAAAGTATAAATTAATGTTTTTATAATTATTATATTTTTCTCTTGTGTCGAAACGCACGTAGTAATTTATTTAAATACGTAAAATATTTAAAATTTAAATTTTAATTATTAATATACGAGTAATGTAACTATGTCAATAAAAAAAATTAATTATACATGAAAACGTTATTATTATTTGGTAAAGTTATTCCTTATAAATTTTAATTTTGATAATTTCAATTTAAACAGTAGATTACTCTACAAAAATTTGTATTTATGATCATGGTGATGGCAAAGTTGTATTTCTAATCAAATATGGTAAAAGCAAAAATTTGTTGAGTTATATTTTTATTTTTGGAGAAGCGTTTGTTGAGTCATTCATGGGTCACTAATTAATTGGTGCTTTAAAATATGAGCACTGCTATCACAATTGCACCCTGACCACTCTCTGCCTATGCTTGCACCGTGCTCATCACCCAACAACCACTTCGGTCCAGTTATTTTTTTCAAGTTTTAATTCTATAGAGCAGGAATTGCATGTTTTGAAAACGGCCAATGAACTTTCATATAATGACAGCCGCTGTTCAACTGCCTACCACTTTCGTTTTAACCAAATTACTTCAATTTGAGCAAACTCTAACCTTGTCCCGCACCTGCTGGTTACTAAGAGATATGATACAGAGAGAATAGAATTATTAGGGAGAGAGAAAGGAATTATTTAGGCGATGAGTGCAACCGAGGTGGATAGGGTATGATTGATGGAGAGGTGGGACGGTGGTTGTGCAATTTTAAAAAACTACTTTTTAAGTTTTATTTATTTTAATTAAATTCTAATTTTAACTTTAAAAACAGTCAATTTTTACTAAATTAGACATTTTAAAAATTAATGTATTAGAGTTGTTTGACTAAAATGTTCACTAAACTAAAATACACAATTTTGAATTATTTTCTCCAAAAGCAACCAATAAAAAACGTACATGTACTGGCTTGTTCTATGACAACCGTCAAAATAGTACTTTTAATGTTGAAATACTCTTGGAATTACTTATTATATTTGTATGAGCTAATTACATATATCCATTTCGATTAATTTATGTCACAAATTGAGACAAAAATCAATGTATCTATATCATATTATGGGTGTTCAAAATTTAAACTGTTTTCCTTATCCCTTTATATGGTCAGATTGGTTCCAAAATGATAACCAATCAAATTCAATAGTATTATTATTTTATTTATTTTAATTTTCGTATTATAAAAATATAAATTAAAAATATTTGAACTTGTCTAATATAATTCTTTTATTGCAATTAGTGAGTGATTAATTGAATTAAACTTAAAGATAGCATATTATCAGGGGCGGAGCCATTTATTGTGGGGGATTAAAATTTAAGTTTTTTTTAATATACTACTATGAAAAAAATAAGTAAAATTAAAACAAACTTTATAAATATTATATTTGCTAATTGTCGTAATAACAAAAGCATAAATTAAATTAAGTAAAAAGTGTTTATATATTACTTGAAAATGAAATCAAATTTGGAAGTATGTTAACACTTGATATTAGAAAGAAAAATTATCGAAGCGGAGCTCTGCGATATTTCAATGTATAGAACTCACCTATAACCCAATCCAAATCAATATTTTCTACAAAGTCTCTTTTAATATAAAGAATCATACAATCTGCTAAAAATTCTTCCTCTATTTTATTGAATAGATGTTTTAATAAGCTTCGTAGCTAAAAATACACGTTTTATAATCGCAGTAGATACAGAAAGAGTCAATACTAAATGTATTAATTTGTCAATCAAGAAATATATATATGATCTTCCATCTTTAACTAATTTTTGTAACAAGATTAAAAAAGATGTAATTTCTTAAAATTTTGAATCTTTGACAACATCAATCTCATAATGCATTAAGTTTTGAATGCTTCTCAAGCATTCAAAATATTTTGAGATTCAATTATAATGCTTGACATAGAAAGTTAGTAACTCACATAACTTTATTCATCAAAAACAGAATAAAAACAAAATCTAAGCATCTAATTGCTTTGAATGCCCCTTTAGCTTCCCCTCTTATATTATAATGAAGCTCATCTTTAGCAATGCTGTCAAGAACAGTACATATTGCACCAAACATTTCAATTAACCTATTGACATAAGCAAAATGCGAACTCCACCTTATAACTCCAAGTCATTGTAAAGTACGAATTTGATTAGCGCTATTTTCAAGGTCTCTTTTACATTTAAGTTTTGAGCAACGTTTAGATGAAGCTCTAACAAGGTTTACAACAAAGCTTAACTTTGAAAAGAAATTCCATATAGCAGGTACATCTTTAGATGTTGCAACCAACACTAATTGGAGACGATATGCAGAGCAATGAACATAGTATGCAAATAGAGAATCTTTGATAATTAAAGCTTGCAAACCATTCCATGCATCACGCATATTACTAACACCATTATATCCTTGACCTTGAATGTCTTTAATTTGAAGATTGTGTTTAGAAAGAGCTAAACATATTTTCTCCTTTAAATTTGAAGCTGTAATTTCTTGAACATAAATGATATTAAAAAAATGCTATCGAATAAAGCCATCACAATTAACAAATATTAAGATAATTGTCATATGCTCTTTGGTAGACTCTCCAACTGCCTCATTAACAAGAATTAAAAATTTTGCATCACTAACTTCTTGGCATATTTTCTTCCAAATATTGTTTGCAATAATATTTAATGTCTCTTTTTGAATCATTAGAGAAGTATATTTTGCATTTGTTGGAGCACAATCTAAGATAACATTAGCAATATCATCATCAATCAATCCAAACAATTTGACCATCTCAATAAAGTTACCATAGTTAGATGATATACTAGATTCATCACGACCAAAGCACATGCTTGCTTCGTAAGTTACTTAATACTCTCTATTGAAGCCTTGAGTCATAAACGATTTTATGTTACTTTTTGTGAAGATTTCTTATGAATCACTTTGTCATTGTGCACTGCTGGATTTTTCAAAGTATGCCATTATTACATAGAATCATTATGTAATGAATTAGACTCTCTTTCATGAGTAAAAAGACCACATATATTTTTAACATTGATTCTTTTTCAATCTCTATATCCTTTAATAGTGAATGTTGGATGTTTTGGAGGTCACACTAAAAAGAAAGCATGGAAAGCAAAGACTTTATCATTTTTTGGAGAGTACTCTAGCCAAGGAAATTTTATGAACCATGAATATTGAAAGTGACATTATTGGTTTCCAAAAGACGTGGATGGATACAAATCTAATCTGAATTGATATGGTCCCATGTTAATATATTTCCTTCAAATATCATCTAATTCATTAACTTGATATGACCATATTGGACAACGTAAACTTCGATCTTGTTGAAGACAACTAATATTATTTCTTCCAAGTTCACTTCTTTAAAATTTAGAATAATGAGTTTTATCAACAATTAGAATATTAATAGACATACTTGATTTTGTTGTATTTGCTTCCATTTTTTTGAAAAAAGAATAGAATTTTGGTTGATTTTGTGATTTTATGTTAATGTTCCATTATAAGTTAAAACTTAATAAAATTTCAAAAATAAATTAATTATGTATATATTCTGATGCTTATTTAAAATAAACAATTTTGATTGAGGCTTGGGTTAGATTTATATTTATTTTAATTTTAATTTATCAATATATATTACATTTATTTTAATTTATCAATATTAAATTTATCTTCTATTGTAATTTGCCCCCCTTTTCCTATATAAAAAAATAAAATATTATATTTAACATTTAACCATAACATTACCAAGTAATTTGATCTTAAGTTACTAACAACAAAATTGTAAAAATATTTAATATTGTTATATTGCTAAACAAAACAAAAATCAAATTAAAATTGATAAAATTAGTTTTATATAATTTTGGAAAAATTGAAAAAATTAGATTAAAAAAGGTAAAAATATATAATATTGAAAAGGAAACATGCGCATTCGCAGATATTAGAAAACAAAAGCCAAAATTTTAGAATTAAAAAACCTAAAACTGGTAGAGTTGATCTGTAGAGGCGGAGTAGTCCAGGCAAGAAGCAATGGAACTAGGCAGAACTCAGTCGCGGAGCAGTGGAGGTAGAACCAATAGTTGGAGGTGACTCACGCTATCTCATGCAGGCACAGAATTGAAGGCAGGCATGTAATGTAAGAGAAGCAGCGACAGCAGAATAAGCAAAACTCAACAGCGGCAGGCAAAACCAGGAGTTAGAGTAAGGGCATACGCAGAAGGTAGAAAAAGGTGGAGGCAACCGGCAATGAAAGTGAAAAATGAAAATGGAGAAAAGAAGAGGGGGTCGGGGAAAGCATATTAGGTTTTCAAAAAAGAGTAAAATTTTAATTTCATGTAATAATAAAAAAGTCGGGATTGTAGCCCCCAGTCCCATAAATCCTCTAAATCCTCTGCCCTTGCATACTATGCAAGTAGTGTTAGTATTTATTTAATCACATGAGTATTGTATAAGTTAAACACTTCTTTATGCATGTAATTATGCTTAATTATTTTGAAATTAAATAATAAATTTATATGCTAATTAGAATTGCAGTATATGTTTTTGTTAATTTATTATTTAGAAAAAAAATAAAATCCTTTAATGCTCTAAGTTTATTCAATATTAAAAAAAATTACTATAGTTATTTTATTATTTAAAATAAAAATAAAACTTGACAATTGGAAAAAAAAAAATAATAAATCAATCAATCTACCCAACTTAATTTAAACCAATTCAAATCAACTCAAAAGGTTTTATTTAAATTGGTGAATTTTATAAAATTTTTGGATGAGATCGTATCTTAATTTTAAGAGCCGACTTTATTAGCTTAGTTCCTGTTTTATAGATTTTACTCTCATTTAAATTATCCTATAATTTATATGATATTTTGTTATTCATATAGCAAGAATGATTCTCATTATAATATACTAATATACATAGATGAAATAATGATTTAAATAAATGTTATATGTGTGTCATCATGTCATGTAATAAATTATTCATTTTTTAATAAAATTATGTTGCATTTTACAAAGAGTTCTTAGCATAAATAGACCCCTACTCAACTCATTCCATTATTAACTCTTAAACCCAACAAACTTCTAAAATATATGAAATTGAATATTTAATTAGCCAAGTTTTTGTCAACGAGCTCTATGTCAACATCATATAGTTCATTTAGACATGTAGAACGTATAATATTCGAATTTCAATTTCATGTGCGTGAGTCAGTTATTTAAAAAAGATTAGTCTGGTGTTTAGTTGAGGGGTCAAGAAAGAGAAAACTTTGGAAAATGGCAATTGCAAACCTATAAAGACTCACCTCCCAAATCCACCACTTACTTCCCTCTTTGTCCACCCCAAATTTTTAATTTTGTGTTTATTAGTCCCATCCCCTTCTTCATCTTCCTCCTCAAAGAAAGTTGATGAACGTATCATCAAGTTGTTCGTAATTAACCTTGACGAAAAGAAGGGCGAGGTTGTGGGACTCACTTGTCATACCCTCCTTAAGGCCTAGCAATGGGGTTTGGATCACTATGGATCTCTTGGCTTTTAAAAAGGTACATTTTAGTCCCTAATTTTTTAAAATATACATTATAAGTCCCTCAATTATCTTAAATGTGAACGTATGTTCAATTTGAAATTTTAACTATTATTTAGACATGTGAAAATCACGTGATATTATAAATAAATGGTATATATTGTTATTAATGAAAATATTAACTTCCCTTTAAAAATAAACTTTTTTTCATTTTTTCTCTCCCTTTAACACTTTCTATATTCTCTTTTTTTTGTATATGTTTACTTTCACCTCCTTCGTCATTTATTTTTTATTTCTCTAATGCTCAACTAGTTATTGTTGTTTTAAATCAACTGTCATTTCATTAAAAACAAAATTGTATTAATTTTGTTTAGCAAAAAAAAAAAAAAGAAAATCTGTTCCACTTCAATGAGAATCAAATTAGAAAATCAGCTCAATATCAATGAAAATCAAATTAAACAAATAAGCTTAGTTTCAATGTTTATTATTATTATAAAATATAAGCTTAGTTTCAATGGGATCAAATTAAAAATAACAACAACAATTTTAATAATAATGAAAGGGTTAAAATTATATTTATTTCAATTTTTAAGAGGTCAACACAAAATAATAAACTTATATATTATCCTAAACTTGTCAATTTATTACATAAAAAATAATTGAATATCAAACTAAAAACTACAATCACTTCCAAATTTGTTGCAGCCATGTCATGAATCTGATTATCACATATGAGTGGTTTCTTCGAATCTAAAATAAATATAATTTTTGTAATCATATTACCCAATAATATCTATCATATTCTCTAAATAATAATAAAAACATGTGTTTTTTTAATTTAAACACTCTCAATAGTTAACACATGCTATTGGAAAGGACTTGAATGACAACGTTGGCTTGACGAGGGAATTAAAGCAAACTTCTTTTAAATTTCTTGATCAATTATAATATGAAGCTCATTTTGAAATACATCCCCATCAACATAAATGTCACCTAAGTGTTTTTAAAAAAAAAACATTACATAATATATTAAATAATAAACAACTAATTGACATGTACACTGCAATAAAAAACATGATATTAAAGTAAAAGTTGATGCCATAAAATATACTAAAAATGTAGTTGCCCCTATTATTAAAATTTAATATTAAAAAAATTCCATATAATAAGGAACTAATTTGATTTTGTTTATAGGATTTCAGCTTTAGATTTGTTGCGTACCTTAACAATTAAAAAAAAGTATAGATTTATAATTTTAATTTATTACACAGACCCTCGCTATCTTCTAGAAAGGAATTAGTTCAAAATATATTTAAAAAAAGGTACTTAATATTATCTCCAACATGATTAGGCAAACACATAACAAATATATATATATATATAATAAATAGATTTTTATACCACTGAACTTTAGAATTGTTACAAATATATTACCTAATATTGATTTGTTATATCAATACTGTTAAACTTTTCATTTGTTACAAATTTATCATTGTCGTCAAAAACATAACAAGGGCACTTGTTTCTCTAATATCCCTAAATACTACACCTTTTTCAAACCCATAACCCTAATCTCCTAAAGAAACTATGGTTTTGTGCTTTTGAAACCCATTTAGTACTATGATTATAGAAGTTCATCAACTAGCATGCTATTCAACAAATTAAACGAAAAAAAAAATTAAGAAAAAATAGAGGAATTTTCTCTCTCTAGGAGAATGAACAGGAAACAGAGGTAAAACCTCAGACGGGCCAAATCCTATACAAATAGTTAACAAACTCAAATGCAATGAAAACCATATATGAGCAATTACTCTCTCTTCCTCGCATGGAGAAATTGAAGTTCTAGGACTTTAACTGGTCAACAACTCCAATGGCATAATAGGGGACATCATAGCCATCCTATTGAAAGTCCCACATTAGGACAAAGAAAAGGGAGAATAAGATAATGGGTTGTTATTAATGGAGATTGTGGTTGTGAGATTGAGCTCTAGTTTCTTGGCAATTTGTCTACGTTCATGGAGCTTGAAAGCGGGTTTTAGGGGAATCATTTTAGAGGTGGAGGGTTTGTAATGTTGAACGAGTAGAGTATCCTTTTGTTCTGGTTGTTTCATTAGAGTCTAACATAGAATCAATGAGCACCTTTTGTTTTAAGTGTAATACTAGAGCACCCTTTGCTTGTACAACTATCCTACAAGAATTCACTTCTAAATATTAAAGAAGCTCTCTTCCTTCTTCTCTATTTCTAATATTTTAAGAATAATATTTTCTTCTCTATTCCGTTTGGAGATTGAAGTTCTCTTATCTGTGAGATTGAGGAATATCTCTAGTCTAAACCTACTTTAGAATTGCTAAATTGTTCGACTAGAGATAAAGATATTATAGCTAGGCTAGTCTTATTAAAGATTTGCTAGAATCTTGTCTAATCTAGTAACATTACTATGCTAGTCCTATTCTAGATTTGCTAGAGCACTTGAATAGTTAATAGTTTTATTGTATTTGTTATAATACACATACGAGAACCTCTTGTCAGAAAGTGAGTTTGTCTGGTCTAAATTTTGTACACATCCCTTATTTCCTAAGTACTTTCATATTTTGGTGCACTTGCACTTCTGTCTTGCATTATTTAGTATCGAAACAAGGCTTAGCTTGGAAAAATAGAGCCTAATCAAGTGCCACGAGAAGAGTTTCAACAATTTCATGAAGAGATACCAAAAAAAATGGAGGAGCTTATTGCTACTATTACACAACTAGCATTGAGAAGGGGTCAAGAAGTAAATAGAGCTCAATTCCAAGCCTAAGAAGATGTTGCAACTAAAGATATAATCTAGTTAGTATCACCCAAGAGACATAATGAAGGAATACCCCCAAGAAGACTTGTTGATCCATTACCCCCAAGGAGACCTGCTATTCTCACAAATAATTCTAGTGATGCAGAAATTGAAGAAGAATATTTTAGGGGTCAAGTTAAGGGAGGGCACCACCAAAGAGACCAATAAACACAAGATTACCATCTCCAAGTTAATCTTCCTATTTTCTACGACAACATCAATATGGAGGATTGCCTTGATTGGATCTTAGATGTTGACAAATTTTTGATGTTATGGGCATTCCGAAGGAAAACAAGTCAAGCTGGTAATATACCGACTTAAAGAAGGAGCTTAAGCATGGTGGGACCAACTCCAAAAGAATAGATTAAGAAAAAGGAAAGCTCCGATCAAAACCTGACCTTGAAATACTTAATGCGTATGTTTCTTCCCTCTAATTATGAGCAAATATTATTTCAACAATATCAAAATTACAAACAAGGGAAATTCTCAGTAAAAGATTATAGCACGAAATTCCACCGCCTATCTACTCGAAATAATTTGGCAGAATATGAAGCTCAACAAGTAGTATGATTGGTAGACTTCATCTACCAATCCAAGATCGAGTATCTTTGCATCTAGTATGTATCGTCACCAATGCCTACAACAGGGCCCTTAAAGTGGAGATTCAATTAACAAGGGCAAGTATGAGATGCCAAGGCCATCAGTTGAAACAACTAAGCTTACATATAACTAAAGAAAATCAACAACAATAAAGTAAACTCCAATAGAGGAAAACACTTCTCTCGATCCTCAACGAAACCCCTATGGCAATCTAGCACTAGAAAAATGTTATAGATTTGAATAAGTTGATCATCATTCTAACCAATGCCCAAAGAGAGGAGTAGTGAATTTGGAGGAGCAAGAATATGAGGTTCATGAAGAAGAATCAGAATATGATGACTACAAAGGTGCTGCGTTGGCCAAGGTGAATGAAAGAAAAAGTTAATTTTGTCGTTTGTCAACCTCTCCAAAGCAACACACTCAAAGGTAAAATATCTTCTGCACTCGCAGCTTAATCAATAATAAATTATATGATGTGATTATCAATTGAGCCTGTAGTAAAAATATTTTTTCAAAATCTCTTGTGGAGGCACTCAAATTAAAAACTGAACCACACCCATCACCATACCGAATTAGGTGGATCAAGAAAGGAGGACAAATAGAAGTAAATTGCATATGTCGAAGACCATTCTCCATTGGGAAATCCTACAAGGATGAAGTTGCATGCAGTGTTATTGATATGGATGCATGCCACATATTATTAGGAAGACCATGGCATTATAATGTGAATGCAACCCATAAAGACAGAGATAATATTTATCCATCCTATTAGGTAGAAAAGAAGATTGTCTACCTTCTTTGGCAACAAAAGATGATGTACCCAAACTTCTAAAGTGAAGGAAAATCATTCCTTGCAATTCCTCAGGCAGCATTTTTTACTGAAATTAAATAGAATAAAGAAATCTTTCTTTGGTAGTCAAAGGAGAAGATATGGGAGCTTCAACCATTCTAGCTCACGTGAAAACAATTCTTGAAGAATTCAAAGATATCATACTAGAATAAATTCCAACTGGACTACCTCCAATGCGGGATATCCAACATCACATTGATCTTATTACAGGAGCAAGCTTGCCAAACTTTCCTCATTACCGTCTAAGCTCGAAAGAGAGCAAAATTTTCCCACATAAAGTTGAGGGGTTAATTCGCAAATGGATGATTCAAGAGAATATGAGTTGATAACTCTAATTTATTAGAGTAAATATTATCTCTTATTTCTTGAAACTTTCTTGGTCGTGTGAAAAGAGTTGCACTTTTTGCCCATTTGGATACTATTTGAATGAATTCTTTGGTATTAAATCTGAAATTATCTTGCATTGCATTAAAAAGACTTATATTTTAAAGTTCACTAATGAGATTTTTATGTATTTTTTCGCAGAGAACAAAAAGAGCAACAAGGAAGCATTTATTAGCTTTGCTACAGCAAAGCACACCAGGAAAGAACAGTGTGAAACAGCCAAATTAGCAACTGAGCTTGGACTTCTAAATAAAAGGACAATATTGGGCAAATAATAACTCACCAATTTAAGGACAAATATGGAAGTCAAAATAAGTATCTCAACTCAAATTAAACCTAGAGATTAAGAGATAAATAGGGACTAATTTTTGGGTAGAAAAGCAAGAGGAAAATACGGCAGCAAACAACCATAGCAAAATGGCAAGGAAAGAGACCAGAAAATAGAGGCAATGCAGATCAGAAGATAGAAGCAACGCAAGGATAGTTTCACATGAATAATCATTTAAGAAAGCAAGAGAAAGTTAGAGATTTGTAGCCTAATTGATTGAGATTTAATTAAAGGGAGTTTTATTGATTTATTACTTTTTCTATTATTCTTTGTTTGCTTTTCAATTTCTACAACTCAATGGATCTGATTTTGATTATTCATGAATTAATATTTAATTTCATAGATATGATTGACTAATTTTCCGTCAGTTAGGGTTGTAAATGTGCAAGTGGTTGCAGTCTTTGTTCTTAAATTTTAAAGATTTACGCTTTGCTTGACAAAAAGGTGTTAGTTATTCAATGCTTATTTTATTGATTAATTCTTATTGATTGCTTGATCACCAATTGATAGGATAGTAAACTAAGATTAATTCTGAAAAAATTAGTTGAAGTTGGATGAAGCTTGAATAATGTGTATTTAATTTGAATTTAAAGATAAAAATTAAAATTACAATTAATATAGGAATATATGATTGTCTCATATACCACAAAATAATTGGTGCATTAAATATTATTCTTAGACTCAATTGTGCATAGGAATGTGTTTGATTGAGTCACAGGACGTATAAACATTGCAGATTCAAAAGAATCCTTTGTAATTTTTGCAATTTTAGTTATTGGTGCACTTTGCCACAGTATTGCTACAGCAACGTGATGCACAAAAACTTGATAGTCAAATTTTGTATTTTATATAAGCTCGCAAGTGCACGAGTCACTTATAGTAAGCGACAAGTATACTCCCAAGATCGTCTCTCAAAGGAATTGTTGTGGTTTTAAAACGTTATCTATTTTCTTATTTAGTCGAACAAACAATCCTAAACATTCTAACAGTTGTCAATTGAAGAACAGATCGTAAATTCGGAATTAAATTGAAAACTAAAATAAAATGAAAATAAAAGTGATCACAACCAAGGGGAGGATGATGGATGTAATTGGGAATATTAGTTTGCTATCCATTCATGGCAAAAACAAATTAAGCATTCAATTAGAAGTTGGATTTAATGATTTTTCCGCTAAACCTAGAAAATCCCAAATCAATGGCAATTTTCACTACGATCAACTAATTAACGTCTTTGGCCCGGATCATTAACTAATCAATCGGAATTAGCTCAAGGAAATAATTCTAACCACCTAAACTAACACAAATCAATGCAATCAATTTAGGCTCTTGTTCATAATGCACAATTAAGCAAAGATGGCGTTTCTAATGCCTAATTCTAAAATATTCTTTCTAATCACAAACTAAGGTTTGGTCCACCATCAATTCACAATCAGAAAATAATAAGAACATGAACAAGAAATAAATCCAAATCATATATAATTAAATTACAAAATTGTTCTTCCAATCATTGGAAGCAATACTAACATCCCAATATACATATATTAGCCAACCATAACTAAATTGGTGTCAATCAATTTAGTCATGGAGGCAAACCACAAAATCAAAGAAGAAAAAGATATTACACTAAAAATACCCCAATGAATCTTCTAGCTCCAAATCTTTGAACTTGATTGATCCTCTTTCTCAAATCCTTGGAGTAGCTTCAACAATGGAGGGTCTCCTCTTGATTTTGGGTTGGTTTTTGGGTGGAAAACCCTTGCTGCAGTAGCAGCAGAGGTGGGAGAGAAATTGGCTGCAAAAACTTTTGTTTGGGAGAGGTATAATGTTGTATTTATAGGGGGAAAGAAGTGGAATACGCGTTTTAGGGTTTCTGGGCAATTTTGGCACCTCCCGCCGCGGCACAGGTTTTTCCCGCCGCGGCGCGTGTTGAATTTTGGCTCGTTGGTTCAAAACAGAAACCTCCCCGCCGCGGCGCAGGTTTTGCCCGCCGCGGCGCGCGTTGTTTTCTTTATTTTCCAGAATGCATCCCGAGAGCCTCTCGCCGCGGCACACAATTTCCCCGCCGCGGCGCACCTTGTTTTCTTGCGCTGTAAATGCCCTTACATAGTATGTTGATTCTCGATGTAAGGCTTACGTTGCTAAGCCTTTGTTTGTCCCCCTTACATAGTGAATGACATCCAATGTAAGGCTTACATTTTTAAACATTTTTGCTTCACTTTTGCTCTCTTTTTTCATATTTCTTCCCAAATCGACTTCGACCTACAAAACAATGAAATACCTTCCAAAACACGAAAATAATAGAATAAAACATAAAATGAATGCTTAAAAACATAACAAAATATAGGTCAAAAATGTGTTCATCAAATACCCCCAAACCTACATTTTGCTAGTCCTCTAGCAAAACTAAAATTAAACTATACTAACCTAAATCACTTCCGTAGATTGTCACGGTTGCATTTAGCATATGCAACAAGCCTTTAAACCCCTAGGTTGCCCTAGTGGACGAGTTAAAGTCTCGTGAGGGTTTTCAGTGATGATTCCCACAAACATCCAACTAAAAGAAAAACTAAAATGACAAATAACAAAACTAAAATTGAAGTTAACAAAACTTGTCATGCTTTAGTTTCTTTCCAATTCATAACCAAAACTTTATACACAAATTTATCCAACATTTTAACACATCAAGGTTCACCATTTAGATCAATCTTGCTTCACAAATCTAAATCTCAATACTAAAAGCGTATCAACATTGACTCCCCCAAACCTAGTGTCAAGAATGTGAATTCGTTTCAACTCTAATACTCACCAGATTTACTCTCTAAATCACACCGATCCTATGGGTTCAAGCACTCATCAAAGTATATGCGAATAGAAGTTATGTAAAGAAACGAGCTAATATGTTCGCATATGATTAAACAAGAAAGGCTCAAAAGTGCATAACATCGATCTCATGAAAGGAATCAAATGATAGGATTTATGAAGAAATCACATTACTAATCTCATGCAGTAATTAAAATCCTCAAGCAAAAATTTCAAGTGTGCCCTAGAATGAAAATGCTTTGACTTTAAGGGAACTTATTTCTTCTTTTTTTTTTTATTTATGTATTAACCATTCATACTTGAAGAACTTAGGGTCATAAGAAACTTATTATCTTTTTTTTTTTTTTTTTTTTTTAATACAAAGACCCAAATACATATGTATTTTGTGAATGGATATAGTTTTTCCCTCATATCTTTTAAAGTCAAACATGGATGAGATAGGCAAACACTCCAAATTTTACTCAAATCATTTAATCTAAGCAATTCAATTAAGCACATGATCCTTCATTATATGTTTAAAATCCTATCATTCAATGCAAAAACCTATAGAGATCATCTAACAATTTGAAATGATATGAAAGGTGTTTAAAAGAGTAGAAGAATATTTATCTCTCAGAATAAAATGTTAAGGGCTCAATAATATACTCACAGGTAGTTTCCACTATTCAATTCCTAAATACAAGATTCGGGTTCATCTCAGTTCCAACATCAAAAGCATGAAACACAGATTGCAAATTAAAACTGATCCTTATAACGAACCTTAAACATTTCAAAAATCAGATAAACAATGCATAAAACTCGATTATTCATCAAAAATTGACCAAAAGCATGAAAATGTTGTTACCAACCAAAAATGCAAAATGCACCCCCAAACCTAAACTAAACATTGTCCTCAAGGTTTTCAACTACACACATGTTCAGAAAAGCATTTAAAAGGAACAAATAGAAAATTAACTAAACTAAAAGAAAAAGAAAAATATTACCTAAAATAGTGGGTTGCCTCCCACCAAGCGCCTTCTTTAATGTCTTAGCAAGACGTTGCTAATCCACTCCTATCCACCATCATCAAAAATCTTGAAGTGTGTGATATTGATTTTCCGAGCTAGTATGTCATTTAGCCTATCCTTCCATCTCGGTAGTTGTTTCCCATGAAGCACAGTACACACTTTCTTGAGGTGGTGTGGATAAAGATTTGGGGACGTACAAGTCTTAGATAAAGGAGGTAAAGATGATTCCTCCTTGTTCTCCTTGGAAGGTTGTAGAATGTGATGCTCCTCAACTTGTCCTTCTTGGAGAATTGCTTGCTCCCCATTTGAATTTTCTACACAAAGTGATAAATCATCAATAATTTCAGGAAAATAAATATCATTAAAAACGTTACCACTTTGAAGGATTATGTCATCCTTTACTTGCTCAACTTGATTGGGCAACTCTTCTTGTGGTAGAAGTTGTTCTGCTAGTTGCCCAATTTGCATTTCAATCCTTATCATAGAATCCTCTAAGAAATTCATCCTTTGATTACGTTTCTCTTGGTTTTCTAAACTAACTTGAATAAAAGTATTCAAGGTCTCCTCCAAGGTTGGTTTCTTAGGGTGAATGGGTAGGTCATAAGGATTGAAATATGGGTATGAGGCATAAGGTGTGTTAGTATTTGCTTCCCAATAAAAATTTTGGTGATTTCCCAACTCGGGAATATAAGTGTAGGAATCATTCCAAGGTGGGTGATCATTCCAAGGTGGATGACATCCTTCATTAAGATCGATATCCCGGTTGGTAGAGGTATAGAAATCACCTGCAAAAGTGCAAACATTAGCATCATGTCCATGTAAACCACAAATACCACATACCTCCATAATTGCTAGCTCTTAGATATTAGTATCCAGCCTGATTAAGTGCTCTTTTGAATATGTTGATGTAGTCTATGAACGGTACCTTTCATATACTAACAAAAACAACAAAGAAATCAAAGCACCACAATATATATCCAGAAAAAAGAAAATAAATAACAAAAGAAATAAAATAAAACAAACAACTAAAACAAATGACTCAAAAAAAAATAAAAATAACTAACAAACTAAAAATGACAAAACAAAACACAAAAATTAACAAAATCACAAAAATAAAAAGAAATCACAAAAATAAAGAAATACGAAAAACAAACTAAACAAAAAATAAATAAACACTTTAAAACGCCAATTCCTGGCAACGGCGCCAAAAACTTGATGCACAAAAACTTGATAGTCAAATTTTGTATTTTATATAAGCTCGCAAGTGCACGAGTCACTTATAGTAAGCGACAAGTATACTCCCAAGATCGTCTCTCAAAGGAATTGATGTGGTTTTAAAACGTTATCTATTTTCTTATTTAGTCGAACAAACAATCCTAAACATTCTAACAGTTGTCAATTGAAGAACAGATCGTAAATTCGGAATTAAATTGAAAACTAAAATAAAATGAAAATAAAAGTGATCACAACCAAGGGGAGGATGATGGATGTAATTGGGAATATTAGTTTGCTATCCATTCATGGCAAAAACAAATTAAGCATTCAATTAGAAGTTGGATTTAATGATTTTTCCGCTAAACCTAGAAAATCCCAAATCAATGGCAATTTTCACTACGATCAACTAATTAACGTCTTTGGCCCGGATCATTAACTAATCAATCGGAATTAGCTCAAGGAAATAATTCTAACCACCTAAACTAACACAAATCAATGCAATCAATTTAGGCTCTTGTTCATAATGCACAATTAAGCAAAGATGGCGTTTCTAATGCCTAATTCTAAAATATTCTTTCTAATCACAAACTAAGGTTTGGTCCACCATCAATTCACAATCAGAAAATAATAAGAACATGAACAAGAAATAAATCCAAATCATATATAATTAAATTACAAAATTGTTCTTCCAATCATTGGAAGCAATACTAACATCCCAATATACATATATTAGCCAACCATAACTAAATTGGTGTCAATCAATTTAGTCATGGAGGCAAACCACAAAATCAAAGAAGAAAAAGATATTACACTAAAAATACCCCAATGAATCTTCTAGCTCCAAATCTTTGAACTTGATTGATCCTCTTTCTCAAATCCTTGGAGTAGCTTCAACAATGGAGGGTCTCCTCTTGATTTTGGGTTGGTTTTTGGGTGGAAAACCCTTGCTGCAGTAGCAGCAGAGGTGGGAGAGAAATTGGCTGCAAAAACTTTTGTTTGGGAGAGGTATAATGTTGTATTTATAGGGGGAAAGAAGTGGAATACGCGTTTTAGGGTTTCTGGGCAATTTTGGAACCTCCCGCCGCGGCACAGGTTTTTCCCGCCGCGGCGCGTGTTGAATTTTGGCTCGTTGGTTCAAAACAGAAACCTCCCCGCCGTGGCGCAGGTTTTGCCCTCCGCGGCGCGCGTTGTTTTCTTTATTTTCCAGAATGCATCCCGAGAGCCTCTCGCCGCGGCACACAATTTTCCCGCCGCGGCGCACCTTGTTTTCTTGCGCTGTAAATGCCCTTACATAGTATGTTGATTCTCGATGTAAGGCTTACGTTGCTAAGCCTTTGTTTGTCCCCCTTACATAGTGAATGACATCCAATGTAAGGCTTACATTTTTAAACACTTTTGCTTCACTTTTGCTCTCTTTTTCCATATTTCTTCCCAAACCGACTTCGACCTACAAAACAATGAAATACCTTCCAAAACACGAAAATAATAAAATAAAACATAAAATGAATGCTTAAAAACATAACAAAATATAGGTCAAAAATGTGTTCATCACAACGCAGTCTGACTACACATTTGCAATCCTAACTGATTTATCTACTTGAGATTCTTGCTATCCTTCTCGTTGAACTTTGTTTCAGTATTTTTACTTTTTTTATCTCGTGCTATTTATTTTATTTTGATACACAAAAACATCCAATATTGATTTTAATAGTTAAATTTTACAATACTTTCTGATATTTCAATCTCCGTGAGAACGATCTTTCTTATCATTATATTACTTGTTTGCGACACGTGAACTTGCGTAAAATCCTATACACTTTTTAGAGCAACATGAGTCCATATGCAGTACCAACCTTACTAGTTCCTAAGAAGGATAAAGATTGGCACATATGTGTCAACAGTCGAGCTATTAACAAAATAACAAGAAAATATAGGCTTCCAATACCACATCTTGATGTGCTTTCTAGAGCATCCATATTCTCCAAGATTGATTTATGCAATGGGTATCACCAAATTCGAATAAGACTCAAAAATGAGTGAAGATTGCTTTCAAAACAAAAGAATGATTGTATGAATGGCATGTGATGCCTTGTGGATTGTAAAATCCACCTAGCACATTCATGCCACTCATGAACCATGTCTTAAAGCCATACATTGGTAAGTTTGTAGTTGTTTAAACTTACATTGGTAAGCATCCATATACATTGGTAAGGATAGTAAACTGAGATTAATTCAGAAAAGGTTAGTTGAAGTTGGATGAAGCTTGAATAATGTGTATTTAATTTAAATTTAAAGATAAGAATTAAAATTACAATTAATATAGGAATATATGATTGTCTCACATAACCCAAAAGAATTGGTGCATTAAATATTATTCTTAGACTCAATTGTGCATAGGAATGTGTTTCATTGAGTCGCAAGACGTATAAACATTGCAGATTCAGAAGAATCCTTCGTAATTTTTACAATTTTAATTACTGGTGCACTTTGCCATAATATTGTTACAGCAACACAGTCTGACTACACATTTGCAATCTTAACTGATTTATCTACTTAAGATTCTTGCTATCCTTCTCGTTGAACTTTATTTCAGTATTTTTACTCTTGTCATCTCGTGCTATTTATTTTATTTTGATACACAAAAACATCCAATATTCATTTTAATAGTTAAATTTTACAATACTTTTTGATATTTCAATCTCCGTGGGAACGATCTTTCTTATCATTATATTACTTATTTGTGACACATGAACTTGTGCAAAATCCTATACACTTTTTAGAGCAACATGAGTCCATATGCAGTACCAACCTTACTAGTTCCTAAGAAGGATAGAGATTGGCACATATGTGTCAATAGTCGAGCGATTAACAAAATAACAATAAAATATAGGCTTCCAATACCACATCTTGATGACATGCTTGATGTGCTTTCTAGAGCATCCATATTCTCCAAGATTGATCTACGCAATGGGTATCACCAAATCTGAATAAGACTCAAAGATGAGTGAATATTGCTTTCAAGACAAAAGAATGATTGTATGAATGGCATGTGATGCCTTTTGGATTATAAAATGCACCTAGCACATTCATGCCACTCATGAACCATGTCTTGAAGCCATACATTGGTAAGTTTGTAGTTGCTTACTTTGATGACATATTAATTTGTAGTCGAACATAAGAACATTTGTAGAAATTGAAGAAGGTACTTACAGTTTTGAAGGAAAACAAGTTGTATCTTAATTTGAAGAAATGCAGCTTCTTGACCAATAAATTGGTATTTTTGAGTTTTGCTATCACAGCCAATGGAATCAAAGCTGATGAAAAGAATATACGAGAAATTCAAGACTGGCTAACTCCTAAGACCATAACTAAAGTTCGAAGCTTCCATGGATTAGCAACCTTCTATAGGAGGATCCTTAAGAACTTCAGTACTATTGCAGCCCCAATCATTGAATGTTTGAAGAAAGAAAAGTTCAATTAAGGAACCAAAGCTAAAAAGAGCTTCCAGTTGCTAAAAGAGAGTTGACTTTGGTGCCAGTATTATCACTACCAGACTTTGATAAAATCTTTCAAATGGACTGTGATGCCTTGACAATAGGAATTGGATCTGTTCTATCTCAAAAAGAGCCACTGATGACTTTCTTTAGTGAAAAATTCAATGAAGCACGACAAAAGTGGACTACATATGAACTTGAGTTTCATGCAATATTTCATACTTTGAAATACTAGGAACATTATCTCATTCAAAGAGAGTTCATTCTGTTCACCGATCTTGATGCACTAAAGTTTATCAACTATTAGACTAAGCCCAACAGGACACATGCCAAATGGATCTCCTACTTGCAAAAAGTTTCTTTTATTTTAAAACACAAGTCTGGTCAACATAATAAAGTGGTTAATGCATTAAGTTGAAAGGCAAGGTCACCTTAAGCACTGAAGTGGTAGGGTTTGAAAAGCAAGGTCACCTTAAGCACTGAAGATTTCGAGGACCTTTGGAAGAAGTTTCAATTGAAACAAGATGTAAGAGACGTGCATATACATGAGGGATACTTGTTTCAAGGTACTGGACTATGCATCGAAATGACTTCACTAAGGGAGAAAATCATTTGAGACTTGCATACTTGAGGACTAAGTGAAAACCTCGGCTAGGACAAGACCATTGCTCTTGTAAAAGAAAGGTACTTTTGGCCTCAACAAAAAAGAGATGTTAGAAAATTTTCCCAAATATATTACGCGTGCCAAACATCCAAAAGACAAGCTCAAAATATTGAATTATATACACCTTTGTTAGGCCCTAAGTCCATTTGGAGAAGACTTATCCGTGGATTTCATTTTAAGACTTCCAAGAACTCAACAAGGTGTTGATTAAGTTCTTGTTGTGGTTGACAGGTTTTCCAAAATGACACATTTTATCCTATGTCACAAAATTGTAGTTGCATCAAATTTTGCTAAACTCTTTTTCAAAGAGATTGTTCGTGTACATGGAGTTCCACGGTTAATCACTTCAGATCGAGATACAAAGTTTCTTTCACATTTTTGAAAGACATTGTGGGAATGCTTTGATACTTCACTTCACTTAAATTCAGTAGCACTACACATCTTCAAACTGATGGGCAAACAGAAGTAATAAATCATACACTTGGAAACATGATTTCTTGCCTCTGTAGCGACAAACCAAAGTAGTGGGACCTCACTCTTGCACAAGCTAAGTTTTCCTTCAACAATACTATGCATACTTCAACTAGTAAGACACCATTTGAGATTGTGTATGTAAAGGTCCCAAAGCATACATTGGATTTGGTTCATATACCAAGAATTCCTTGAAAAAGCAAGATTGTTGAAGAAATGGTTGATAAGATTCAAAATATCCATTCAGAATTAAAGTGAAAGGTTACAAAGTTCAATGTCTGGTACAAAGCAGCAACTGAAAAGCACAAAAGAAAGAAAGTGTATCAAGAAGGAGACATGGTTATGGTGTTTTTGCAAAAAGAGAACTTTTCTTGTTAGTACGTCCAAAAAGCTAAAGGACAAGAAGTATGGGCTCTGTCAAGTACTGAAAATGATCAATGATAATGCTTACATAGTGGACTTACCTAAAGATATGGTCATCTCATCAACATTTAATATGTCAAACATTTATGACTATCATTTCCCAAAACCACTTTATCCAGAAGAAAACTCGAGATGAGGTTAAAACAAGTAGAGAGGATAAATACCGAATGGATAAAGAACCCTTTTGGTTTGGTTGTTTCATTAGAGTTATACATAGAATAAATGAGCACCTTTTGTTTTAAGTGCAATACTAGAATCCCGCATAGAAAATTTATGAACCATTCTAAGGACTTTTAGTTTATAAATAGCCAAAGCCATTCGCTTGTACAAATCATCCTTCAAAATAATTCACTTCTAAATATTAAAGAGTCTCTTTTCTTTCTTCTCTTATTCCTAATATTTTAGGAATAATATTTTATTCTCTCTTTCGTTTGGATATTGAAGTCTTCTTATATGTGATATATAGGATTATCTCTAAGCTAATCCTACTCTAGAATTGCTAGAGCGCTCGACTAGAGAGAAAGACATTATAGATAGGCTAGGCTTACTCTAGACTTATAGAGTGTTGTCTAGTTTAGTAACATTACTAGGCTAGTCCTATTCTAGATTTGCTAGAGTGCTTGCCTAGTTAATAGTTCATTGGGTTTGTTGTAACACAAATACAAGAATCTCTTGCTAGAAAGTAAGTCTAGCTAGTCTAAATTTTGTTTAGACATCCCTGATTTCCTAAGTGCTTACATAATTTGGTGCATCTGCGCTTCCATCCTACTTCAGTTTGGAGTTTATGAAATGAGAATGGAGGTTGGTGAAAGGCAGTTTTTGGGTTGCTGGGTCATTGAGTGCTCCAGTTAATTTTTAAACAACAGCCTAAAAGTTTATAGATTATCTTGAACTTAGGTGGTGTTGGGTGAAATGGGTTTGGATCCATAAGGGATAGTTGAGTTAATGTTGGAAGCATTGAAAGGCTTTCTCAAAGCTGAAAGTAAAGAGCAAAAGCATGATAATGCACCATTGGGGCTTAGGAAGTTGATATTTAGATAGAGAATAGTATCATTGTTGACAAATATCCAAAGGTTCATCGCAGACAGTAGCATTTACGTGCAATGCACTTGTGGCTTACCGTTAACCTCATCACCTTTTTATGATGATGGTAAATTTGTAACAAACGAAAAATTTGATGGTATCAATGTAACAAATTAAAGTTCAGTGGTATAAAAAATTATTTATTTACTTATATGTGTATGTGTACATACATACATATATGTATGTATATATGTATGTCAGCTAGGGAGATATAATAATAAAAGAAACAAAATAATCCCCTTCTTACTTTTCTTTTCTTCACCTAATATTATGCATTTCAACTACCATGGTTGATCCTTCAACCTATTTTATTTAAAAATTAGAACCAACTATGAAGACCCATATAAATAAAGAGCTCACCATATTTAAATGGGAGATTAGTTTCCACCATTTGATTCTACCTAGCTTTGATTAGAATGTGTAGAAATTGTTAAATATAGGATTGAGAAAGAAAGTGAAAAAGTTTTTAATCACGGATCAAATAAGCCTAGAGGGGGGTGAATAGGTTATTTTCAATTTTTAACAAATATTAAATGTGTAATCTAATCACAACGGCCAGACATGCAATTGCGTGTAAAGATAAATACGGAATAAAAAAAAAACACACGATATTTTTAGGTGGAAACAACCTAGGCCACAACAATGACCTAAGACGAAAACCACCGGTCCACCGGACCACCTAACTATCCACTATGAAAATCAATGTTCAATTACAACCATAGAGTCCAGAACTACCTGTCGCAGATAGATCCCCCTTTCTGTAATTTACTTACGAGCCGTCGCTCCTTTCACAGCCTTCAATAGCTAGATGTCTGGATCCAGACCAACGTTCCGATCTACTTGAGTCACACAAGATCAATCGAACCCGTCACCTTCGGTAATTTCGAGTCACACGAAATACCGAACACGTCACCTGAAACGTTAACACAATAACACAAGTGCAAAGTGTGTCCTAGAGCGGATTCAAACAATGAACAATCCTAACTAACAGATTCAACAGCATGCGATGTAAAAACTAAATCAGCTAGCAAAATCTAGAACAATCATATAAAGCTCAATATCATGAAAAGCAATTAGGCATATGAATTGTTCAAACATAACCACAAAATATGTTTGAACAATTAAAAGATGAAAACGCCTAAGAATGATAGATGAAGAGAAGAAGTTAAAAGCACAATTCAGATGTAGAAAATATTAGTTCTATGTGTGTTCAAATTATGCACAAGCAAGCATCACTTATATAGAGTCCAATTTAACTTGAAAGAGGATTTGCAATGGACTGAAACTCTACTCAAATCAGGATTTAGTTCTCACAAGAATTCTATTCATACAAGGATTTCACTCTCACAACAATTCTACTCATATAAGAATTTTGCTTTCACAAGAATTCTACTCATACAATGATTCCAACTTTCACAACAATTCTACTCATACAATGATTCTAACTTTCACAACAATTCTACTCATATAAGGATTTTGCATTCAATATTAAATGAGTCAAATTGGTAAAAGTAACATATGGGTCAAATTAAAAAGGAGTTCTAGTAGAAGTGAAAAACTGTCTCGATCGATCTAACAACTGGTTCGATCGATCGATCCAATGCTCGATCGATCGACCAGATTGATCGATCGATCTAGCTCAACCCGAGAGCACTTAGATCGATGTCGTTCCACACTCGATCGATCGATCATCGATCGATCGAACTATACACTCGATCGATCGACCAACATGTGCACAATTTATTTTTCGTTACGATCCATACTAAGTGTAGTGCACAAATGTGTGAAGATGTATGCATGATAGAATATTTTACCTGTCATATTGGCATTGCAAGCTTGGTGACTCCATCATCATGTATCGTCTGATTAAACGGTGAACTCTTACTCTAGATTACAATCAAACATTTTGTCCACGAAAATTGCCAATACAAAATAAACCTTACAATCTCCCCCTTTGGCATTTTCGTGTGACAAAACCACTCTCTCACTACATAACGCTCATGGTTAAAATATCATTACATCAATTACATAGTGGACTGTCTATGATCTGGTAGACCATCTTCGCTTGATACTTGATACGCTCGGTCCACTAAAATTAGATAAACAAATAGCACACAAATTTGGCTTGAAAGCCTCATTGTTTATTAGTTCAGTGTACATAAAGATGCGAATGAAATGTAGTGTATGTGCAACATGAATCTTTCTCCCCCACAACTAATAAATGCAACATCTCCCCCTAAATCCAATCTCCATAGTAACATGAATATTTCTCCCCCTTTTTGTCATACGAAATTGACAACTCATAAAACTATTATTGGAGTGGGCTAAAAATGCAAATGAGATCACACATGTATATGTCCAAAGCATGTAGGAGGAATTGCATAAGTCAAAAGAAGAATAATGAAATATGTATGCAATGACTCCCCCTAAGTTCTATGACTCTCTAGACGAAAAACAAATTTAAAAAAGATTTTTTTTTATTTTTGACCAACAAAGCAATAAACTCATTTAAGACTAATAAGCATACAACCAATTGAAAAATTATTTTTGCTTAAATTTTGATCATTCATTGTATTAGCAAAATAAATAGGTCACACAAGCACACTAACACATATAATGGCATATTGACATTCACTTAAAGTAGTATACAGTGTGAACTCCACTTGTATTTCAATAAATTCATTTATGACCAATTTTAAGAGACTCAAAAGAAAATAATTTCATCTATCATGCTAAATCATAATTGAGTCTTCATTCTTACATAATGAAATATGTCTATCAAAAGAAATTTCTTA
The DNA here is from genome assembly GCA_029378325.1 of Elaeagnus macrophylla. NCBI lineage: Eukaryota > Viridiplantae > Streptophyta > Magnoliopsida > Rosales > Elaeagnaceae > Elaeagnus > Elaeagnus macrophylla. Next base: position 47,813,237 of record CM055640.1, on the reverse strand, counting down.
TATATTTTTTTTTAATTTTTTGCTCTTTCTTTTTGTACATGCCAAATAAAATTTCTCAACTAAATTTTTATTTTATTTACCATTTTTTTTTTAAAACATGTACGAGCCATAAATCTAATATGATGACTTTCACACTAGTTATGAGGTAGCCCTCTCCGCTCACTACGGTAGCTTCACACATCATAGTAGGTAGCCCTCTCAATACTAGTTATCTCCCTAAGATGAAATATAAGAAATAGAACTCAATATAATTTCGCAGTCAAGATTAGCTCAAGTCTTAGAGTCTTTCAAAATTAATCATAAATTTCACCAATGACATACATGAGTGTTCAGTGGGTGTGTGAATAAGTTCAGTCAATAGTGTCATCACATGGAAACAATGTAAATATGTGCAGAATTTTGAATTGTAGCATAGAATATACAATGAGAATCAAAATAAGTCACAAAAGACAAGGTTGTATAAATATAAGCATTATTTGAATCCAATACCTTGTAGCCTTTTTTTTTATTTTTTTATTTTATTTTTTTTTTTAAATATAACAACAAAAATAACAACAAAAACAAAGTAAACATATGAAAATACTCACCTAGGGTCATTTAAGCACTCAAATAAAGGTACCTAGGTGGTCTAGCAATAGTGATCAATTGACAGGAAACATGCAATCTTTTCTAACCCAAATTTTCATGAATTTTGATTTCTCTATGTTTTTGGGTTGAGACTTAATTGCATTAGGTTTTGAAAGCATACTCTTAGACTCATTTTTCTTATTCAAATTCAACATATGCATGGTAGGATGATAATTATGAGTTCTATACCTATAAGCATGAAGATTATCATTAAATCGAAGAGCATGCATCAAAAATCTACACTTAGGTCGAATATGGCCTTTTCTACCACAATGATGACAAACAGGCACAAACTTAACAGTTTTAGTTACTACAGCTGTAGTGGGTGTTTGTGCAAAATTAGTAGCAGTAGAAGTAGAGTTAGAAGACCTTACAAATGTAGTTTTTGAAGTAGAAGGTGTACAGCTTTCATCTAAGAATCCAAGTCCACGTGTATCACCGAAAGGCTTACCAATGCTCAACATCTTGTCTAGTTGTTCAGCTCCAATTGTTAATCTCTTCACTGTTTCATTTGATTGCTCCAATTCCTGCACAAGCTTTGAATTTTCCTGTTTGATACCTGCAAGACTCAAACTCAACTTGTCAATATGTTCAGACAATTCAATTTTTTCTTTCTCTAAAACTGACAAATTAAGATCTTGAGAGTTGATTCGTTCATTCAGTTTTGTTACAGTTATGAGTAGTTTATCTTTTTCTTTCTTGCATTTAATTAAATCAATAAATAATTCTTCAAAACTGTTTGCATTAAATTTAGCAAGAATAGATTTACTTCCCTCATCATCTGAGTCAAGGTCTGACTCACTGGAGTATCCACCAACAGTTGCTGTAAAAGCTACGTAGTTAGAGTTAACATTTTCTGAACCACTAGCTTGATCTTCATCACTTTCTGTGTCACTAAGGGTAGCATTGAAAGCTTTTCTTGTCTTCTTCTTCTTGTTGGCACACTCAGCTGCAAAATGACCAAAACCATTGCATTCAAAACATTTAGGTCCATTGGGTTTAGTTTTCTTACCTTCTGAACTCATTTGCACGAATTCTCTTCCCTTACGATCTCTTGATTTTTCTTTAATCTGTAGATCCTTTCTGTTGAACATTTTCTTGAGTTTTCTAGCTAGAGTGAGTAGACCTTCATCTTCTATACCATCATCACTATCACCATCATCATCATTGGTAGTTTTAAGAGCAATACCAATGTTCCTTTTGGGTGTTCGAAGATTCATCTCAAATGTTTGAATTGAACCAACGAGTTCTTCAATCTTGATGGTGTCAATGTCTTTGCTTTCCTCTATTGCTGTAACCTTTGCTTGAAAGCGTTCTGGTAGTGAGCATAAGACTTTTCGAACTAACCTGCGTTCATCAATTTTATCTCCAAGATTTGAAGAAGAGTTAGCAATATCACATAAATTAGCATAAAACTCGGAAAACATTTCATCCTCCTCCATTCTAAGATTTTCAAACTTAGTAGCTAGCATGCGAAGTTTTGTTCGTTTAACTTGGGACGTGCCCTCATGGGCAACCTCTAAAGTGTCCCAAGCAGCCTTAGCAGTTTCAATATCAGAAATACGTCAGAATTCATCCGGCGACACAGCACTAAAAATAGCATTGATACCCTTTTGGTTCCATCCACTACCAATCTTATCTTGAGAAGTCCAATCTATTCTAGGTTTAAGTGTGACTACATTATCCTTGGTAACCGTAGGTGGTTCCCAACCATAAAGCACAGAATTCCACACACTTTCATCTAAGGAACGTAAAAACACTCTCATACGAGCTTTCCAATATGGGTAGTTAGACCCATCAAAGTAAGGTGGACGGGTTGTAGAAGAACCCTCTCTCAAATGATCCATAATAAGGTCCTAGGCAACACTAAGTATATCTAGTAACCTGGCTCTGATACCAATTGAAAAAGTTTTTAATCACGGATCAAATAAGCCTAGAGGGGGGTGAATAGGTTATTTTCAATTTTTAACAAATATTAAATGTGTAATCTAATCACAACGGCCAGACATGCAATTGCGTGTAAAGATAAATGCGGAATAAAAAAAAAACACACGATATTTTTAGGTGGAAACAACCTAGGCCACAACAATGACCTAAGAGGAAAACCACCGGTCCACCGGACCACCTAACTATCCACTATGAAAATCAATGTTCAATTACAACCATAGAGTCCAGAACTACCCGTCGCAGATAGATCCCCCTTTCTGTAATTTACTTACGAGCCGTCGCTCATTTCACAGCCTCCAATAGCTAGATGTCTGGATCCAAACCAACGTTCTGATCTACTTGAGTCACACAAGATCAATCGAACCCGTCACCTTCGGTAATTTCGAGTCACACGAAATACCGAACACGTCACCTGAAACATTAGCACAATAACACAAGTGCAAAGTGTGTCCTAGAGCGGATTCAAACAATGAACAATCCTAACTAACAGATTCAACAGCATGCGATGTAAAAACTAAATCAGCTAGCAAAATCTAGAACAATCATATAAAGCTCAATATCATGAAAAGCAATTAGGCATATGAATTATTCAAACATAACCACAAAATATGTTTGAACAATTAAAAGATGAAAACGCCTAAGAATGATAGATGAAGAGAAGAAGTTAAAAGCACAATTCAGATGTAGAAAATATTAGTTCTATGTGTGTTCAAATTATGCACAAGCAAGCATCACTTATATAGAGTCCAATTTAACTTGAAAGAGGATTTGCAATGGACTGAAACTCTACTCAAATCAGGATTTAGTTCTCACAAGAATTCTATTCATACAAGGATTTCACTCTCACAACAATTCTACTCATATAAGAATTTTGCTTTCACAAGAATTCTACTCATACAATGATTCCAACTTTCACAACAATTCTACTCATACAATGATTCTAACTTTCACAACAATTCTACTCATATAAGGATTTTGCATTCAATATTAAATGAGTCAAATTGGTAAAAGTAACATATGGGTCAAATTAAAAAGGAGTTCTAGTAGAAGTGAAAAACTGTCTCGATCGATCTAACGACTAGTTCGATCGATCGATCCAATGCTCGATCGATCGACCAGATTGATCGATCGATCTAGCTCAACCCGAGAGCACCTAGATCGATGTCGTTCCACACTCGATCGATCGATCACTCGATCGATCGAACTATACACTCGATCGATCGACCAACATGTGCACAATTTATTTTTCGTTACGATCCATACTAAGTGTAGTGCACAAATGTGTGAAGATGTATGCATGATAAAATATTTTACCTGTCATATTGGCATTGCAAGCTTGGTGACTCCATCATCATGTATCGTCTGATTAAACTGTGAACTCTTACTCTAGATTACAATCAAACATTTTGTCCACGAAAATTGCCAATACAAAATAAACCTTACAGAAAGAAAGAAAGAAAATGGCAAGGTGTGCGTTGCGTGAGGTAAGGTTAGGGCTTTGGTTTTAAGATTTTTTTTAAAAATGTTTTAGCTTTTTTTAAGAGTGTAAAATAACTTATTTACCCTTAATTCTAACTCACATGGTAATTATATTCAAAATTTTATTTTTAAATAATATTGATATCACTTAAATTAAACTTATATGCATTTTTAAAATATATGAGGGACTAACAATGTACCTTTTAAAAAATTAGGCACTAAAATGTACATTTCAAAAATCTAAGGGACTTGTTCCCTAGTCAATGGTGGACTGATCGATCTGGCCTCTCACCGGCTCGATGAGATCAACGCTTGCTCCGTCAAATGCAAGTTTAGTATTGCTTAGAAATGGTTCGAAAGGCTTCCACCTTAGGCTTATGATGAGGTATAGGAAATACGGAGATGTGATATTGTTGATTTTGGGGCTTGTGAGAAGGTGATGAACATTTGTTTGACTTTCTAATATTCATGTTCATTTCTTTCTACTTCACATGCTTTCTTTTCAATTGTTATCGCCAATTTTGATTTCTCTAGCTTCATATTTTTAGTATCAATCAATTCTTATTTTTCTTTGTTTTTCTTGTTCAATTTCTTTGTTAATAATTCTCCAAGAGTTTTAATTCTCTATGAACTCACAGATTGTTATTTCCTCTCTAGATTTGATATAGTGGACCTTTCCTTTGATTCTCATTATTTGATTTTAGTCTTGTTAAGTTTGGTTGATAGTTTGTTTGTGACTTTTTCTTGCTTTTTGTTATAGTGCTTATTGTTGGTTCAAGTCTTGCATTGGGTATGTGTTTTCTATAGAAAGTTGCTCAATTTTTTCTTTACCATGCTGGATTTGAGCTGTGGAAAAAAAATAAAATAAAGGTTGGATAGTAATAGAGTTGAAACGATGCAATTTACTCTAATTAACACAACAAAATTATTTCCATTTAGCATTGTTGAGAAGTAAAAGTAAATAAGTCTCATATTAATAAAATATGAATAAGGACATAGATTTATAAGTGCATGAACTAACCCTACTCAATAAGTTAACCTTTTAAGATGGAAGCTCATTGCCTTGCGGAAACCTATAGGACATATTAGGCTTATCAAATGTTATCAGAGCCAATGGTTGTTTATTAGGTTGAGACGTATATAGTAGTTGGCAATTTCGTAGATAAACATAGTTTTTGTAATATATAGATTTTAAGAATGTTGCAACATCGTTCTTGGTTTATTCAAGTATTTTCAAGTTACATCATTGTCAAAGCCTCAAAAGTTCTCAATTTTAAGGTAAAAGTGTTCCTCTTTACATGAACTTTACATAGGTTTTGATTTGGAGTAATTATGATACGTAGATAAAATTTTTCCCTTCTAAGATATGGATCGATCCCCCTATTTATGGATCAATCCCAAACATGTCCTGATTCGATCATGTTGAACTGCATATTTTTTAAAAAGTGCGTCTGGAGAGTTGGATCAATCCTCCCTATAGATGGATCAATCCCTCTATATGTAGGCATAACATTATTTTGAGATAGATCGATACTCACCCTAGTTGGATCGATCTTAAGCCTCATGGACATAACTTTGTCAAGTGTTGGAATGATCCCCCTCGAGGGCAGATCAATCCTGCATACGAAAACTAGGTTTTTTTTAAATTAGCTCTTTGTGTTTTTTAATCCTAGGTTTTCATAAAACGATACAACGTATCTTTGATTGCCTATGTATACATGTCTAGGCTTTGACCCATGTACACTAATTGATTTTTGATTCTTTATATTAGGCTGACACTACTACAAATATGAAGACCGTCCTATAAGACTTATAGGATAGTCACTAACCGTCTTATAAAATTTCGTTATAAAAGAATTGAAAAAATAGGACAGTCACTAAGTGTCTTATAAAAAATTCAGTGACCGTCCTATTTTTTTTTGTCCTTTTTTTTTATAAAAAAAGGTTTTTTTGACAATCCTAAAAAATTCTTATAGGACGGTTATTGAATTTTTAGGACGGCCAGTAGCCATCTTATAAGAATTTTTTAAGTCGATTATAAGAATTTAAAAAAAAAATTGTTGTATTTGTCTAGTACTGAAATCTATATATAACATGTACAAATATTAATTTCATTCTAAAAATTCGATTCAAAATAAATTTCATTAAAAAAAACATCCATAATAAAGCATCATAATAAAACATCTTCATTCAAAAGTATACACATACACATACACATACACACACATAAGACTTATATATTATAAGAACATATATTAAATATAAGTACATATTAAAACTTGCTACACATATGTTTATTAACTACGAAATGTTAATATATACAAAAGATAGGTTGATCTACATGCAATCTTATTCATTAATTGCTTGAAAAATAATTATAAATGTACATACACCATTCTTGCCTTAATGTCAGCAACTCTATTGGTGTGTACAGATTCTTATTTGAAAACTACAATACAATATATGTAAAATATTTTAGAGCTAAATAATTAATAATATTACCTATTAACTTATATATACATATTTATATAGTTTAAGCTTATCGGTATATAATTTGTATTTGCATTTCTAATAAATTTGGTAACATATGTATCAATGAATTTCATGACATAGTACCTACATTCATAAGATTCGGGTTGTTTTGAACACTATATATAATTAAATAAAAATAGTTAATAATTATTAAAATAATTTAATTATAAACATAAAAAATAATTGAAAAAATTTATAAACTAACTAAAACACTAACCTTAACGGGAATCCAATTAGGATTAACTTTTGAATTTTCACTTTGACGATGTCATGTTTGTAATGCCCTTTTAATTACAACAATTATTTCAGGACATAGTACCCACATTCATAAGATTCAATGTTAACAGAGATAATATGAACCGTACCATATAAAAATATTATTTAATATAGAAGCAAATCTAAATATATGCATGTTACCTCAACTAAATTCTTGTGTGTTCTTCGTTGGGAGGTGATTCTTTATAAGAATTATATATATCTTAGAAGAATAAAAGTAATAGTAAAACAATATGGCATATAACTCCTTCACTGAGATAAACAACTTAAGATTACAAATTGGTAAGACAGCAAGTAGTTTAGTGGGAAGGACAATGTATGCTAGATAGAAAATTAAAATAATGTTATTTCCCTGACCCATAAAAGCTTAATGTTCTCTATATCAAACTTTTGTTCTAAAAAAATAAGAAATGTAGAGTCTATTTGTATCTTGATTAATTTGACATACTTCCTGCAAGGAATATCAATAATCAGCTTCCATTGCTTATAGGAAATGAAGATTATAATGACAATAACACAAGCTCTTTTAGGTCCAAATATAAGTACTTTCTATTTCTAATATCTTAATTGGAAAAGAAAGGAATGGCATTCATATGAAATTACAAATATGAGAAAAATTATAACCTTTTCTAGCAATGGAACTTTAAAACTGAATCAGTAAGATGAGAGTATCTTCTTTTTTTTATTTCCCACAAAATCATAAGAACCTCGTACGACATCTCTCCAAAGACATCACACTTGAATCATTCATCTCTATCACGTTGTTTTTATCAATATTTTTTAAAAATTATTATCAATCCCCATTGTTCATTAACACACAGACACAAAGATAGTCAAAACATTAAACAGAATGCCATAACTAACAGCCATGTTTATATTTTATCTCTACACTCTTAGATCCAATAAACCCAAAAAGACAAAATAAAGCCAGAACATATCTTACTTATCTATCCCTATATTAGATAGGTTTTCTTAATCATAGAACTATGGAAGTGCTCACAATAGATGGTGCACTGTCATTTCTCCTCTAAACATCGACACAACATAATCTAATAAGTAGGTTAAAATTGAAGATTAGGAAAACTTCCCCAAGCATTCACCGAAAAGAGATCAAACTAATGAGAATACCAAGTGTACATAAATATAAGGTAAACATTGAGATCAAAAAAAAAAAAATATAAGGTAAACATTACATTTACTACCCAAACTGTGAATGTTGGTAGCCTGTAACTTTTTTAACACTACTATATATCACAATCATAATTGACGTAACAGTTCCTTATTAGATACAATTATATGTTATTGACTATATTTACCAATAATATTATGCTATATCATTTGATATTCACCTCAAATTTGAGATATATAACTTTTTTCTAACTTTTCTTATCCAATTTTATACTCAAATTTTATTAAATAAACAAGTGTAGAAAAAAAATGTTAAAAATTGATAATAAAAAATCATGCAATGCACATTGCTTGAAATACAAACTGAAACAAAAATGAAAGTTTGGTAGTAAGACCCATGTCTCTCATAATCTAATAAACAAGCCGAACATAGAAGAGTGACTACCTTCCGAACACAGCACTAAGTATCTTGATCATGCATGACTGCACAAATGGCAGCAAAGTAGTGAAAATAATTGTGACATTGATGTTCAGTCAACAAAAAAAAAATTGTGACATTGATGTTCAGAAAAAAAAATTTGTGACATTAATGCCGGGTTGTGGTGGGTAAACGCCGACGTTGGTGGAGTTCGATGGCGCTGGTAGGCGTTGGGTGGTGTTAAGTGGGTGGCAATGGCGACGAGAAGGTTCAAATTCGCAAAAGATAA